>CANTUT010000846.1:2500-72500 GCA_947687605.1 Reutealis trisperma | reverse complement strand
ATTAATATAAATTATTGGAATATTATTTTTTACATTATTTATATTTTAATATATTTAGAATATTATTGATAATTTTTGACAAAATTCATTTTTTGTATATATTTTTTATTTTGTGGCTGTAAATTATTGATTGAATTTTACAATTTGACTATGTTTTGTCTTTATATATTTATTTTCAAAATTTAAATAATGATTTTTGTATAAATTCTAAATGAATTTAATAGCAGATAAGACAATTCAAATCCTTCCCAATATTCTTTTTGTTGGTGATTAATTAATATCATGGTATATTTATTTTTTTTAATTTTACTTATTTTTTTTAATTTTACTTTATTTACTTAGAATAGGAAGGTTTTTTTTTACCTTATTCATCGTGAGTAAGATTATTTTTTCTCTCATGACTTAATAAAATAAGATTAATTTATTATTATTAGTTGTGTAATTTGAATTTAATTTATTGTTATTATTTATGTAAATTAAATTTTTCTAGGCACAATTATGCTTATTTAAGTGTTAATTAATTTAATGTATTATATTTTGAATATTACATTTCATTTCTTATTAAATTATATCAGTTTGCTAATCATTTTTGAAAATTCACGGTAGTGACGGCCGATTCAGTTCGATTTCATTACACCAATTCTAATACCGATACTGATACAAATATGATATGTAAAACCATTATTTAATACCCTGAGTACAAGGCTATTAATCAAAAAGTCAAGAAGTGGTTGTGTAGTAGATAATATATTTTTTACTGTATATATTTTTTAATATGTGTAGATAATATATTTTTTATTGTAATTATTTTTTAATATATGTATGTAATATTATAATTTTAAAAATTTATGTAAAATTATAGTTTCCTCTTTTACCAAAAAAAAAAAAAAAGGACTTTGCGCTTTTTAAGTTTATACTGCTCTAATAACATTTTGAAGTCTTAAAAAAAAAAAATTTAAATTGTCTATATATAGAGTGATAATTTATATATTAATGTTTATCGGGCAGCAGTGCTTAGGTAAACTCAGTAGTTTGACCTTTATCTTTATGGGATGACCAATGGCGTGTTAAAATAAAGAAATTGGAACAAAAATTGGAAATGAAATCTATGCAGTCAAGCGGTGGAGGAAAAAGTGGATTATCAACTGAAAATTTCCCCTTTGGCTCAAGTAATTTCAATATGGATTGTGCCTTATCATCAAATGTATACATGGCATATACTGAATCATTGACAATAATTGACCCACTGTCCTTGGCAACTTGTATTAATTTTCTCAGTTGCTCTGTTGATGCAACAGAACCAGTAGGTTTTTTTTTTTTTTTTTCTTCAAATCAAAGCTGAATTTCATTCATGACAAACATCAATGCACAGTAAAGAGGAAAGTTTGGGAGGAGGAATCACAGCCCATACAAGGGAGAGGAATCTATTCAAAGACACAATCTGCCACCCAATGTTCGGGTCTATTCAGAAAAATATTCAGGATTGTTTGGTGAATAGAAAATTGTGATATCTATTTCCCTCAATAAAATATATTTTATTTAGCACTCAAGTGCTGAAAATCTAAGTGCTAAATAAAATAAGATATAATTTTTAAATGTTAAAATTATTTAAAAACTTAACTCATTTATTGCATTCGGTATAAATTTTAAATTAAACATTTTTATTTATTATTTTAAATGGTTTTTTTTTTATTTAATTTAGACTTTTAAGACGTAGTTATAAAACAAATTTTAAGTGCTAAAAATTTTAATTTTAAATGTTAAATGATATTATTAAAGACCACCTAAATTTTTATGTAACTTCCAATTTGAACTTTCCATCTGGGAAGAACAAAATATCTATTTAGGATATATATTATTTACAATGTGTATTTTTATTTAGAAAGTATTATTATTTAGTACAATATTCATTTCCTACTTAGTTTTTAGCCTATCAATAGAATTTGAGGCTTTTGTCTCTTTTATCCTATTTTCTCCTTTTCAGTGGATTGCTGGATTCCTAAGAATTTCAATTGCAACTGTATCTTTGAAATAGTTAAGGCCAAGTGATAGCAGTATGTGTTTTAAGAGTCATATAATAGTTATGTAATAGTAAATAATAATTTCTAATGGCATTATAAATACATTCATTATGTGAAAAGGATTTTATATTATTAAATAGAGTCATTAAGTATTTGTAAGAGGAACTATTCTCAAGTGTTGAAAATATAAGTGACAGATCACTGTTGTACAAATATTTTAAATATGTTTGTAAAGATTAATGACTGGACATTATTAATTCTAGAAGACCATCATCTCTATTTGTTTTCTATAGTCAACATATGATACGGATGATTATAGAGGCAATGAATCTCATGCTGCTTGATATGTGATGTCGATACAAAAACATGGATATTCATAAGATGAATAGTCAAATTATGACGTTAAATGTTAATAATATGGGGTTTTACTACTTATAAATTATTTATCATCTAGGTCATGATACTGCATATAGTCCTTTGACTTGAGGCACAATGTATCTCAATCATAGGTGATTAGAATTTATTATTACTTACATAGGTATACTATTCATATACGGATATATGACATGTGATATTTCTAGTTTTTTATGTATGAAGGTAAGTAATCACCAAGAGAGAATTTATTACCTTGAGTAAACAAGGTTGAGATCCTATGCTATCTAGTTATTCTTGATAACTAAAGCTCCTGAAAAGGACAGACATATTCACTAGAAAGATTTTCTACTATGAATCAAATTTCATTAAGAATTAGAACTAAAATAAGGGCATAAAATTGAGATACATTGAGTTTTGACATAAACCATTACCCTAGCCGAGATTGGAATCTTTAATGAAGGAATTTTAGTGTATGATAATTTATGATTGATGGTCCATATGATATTTAAAGTAATCAACTATAAATATTTATTTCTAATTAGGTGTTACATCTCATTTTTGGAGACATGACAGTTCTAGAACATGGGGGGACATAAGGTTACCCATGCCCGTAAAACCCACTCATGCATATAATAATTGTGCCTAGGATCGTACTGAACCTCATACATTATCTTAATAAAAACATTTTATAAAGGAAAAACCTTAAGTTGCAGAAGCTAAAAATACATACTTTAATACAATTCTTAAGAAAATAATAATAAGACTCCAAATAAAAGTCACCAATATAATATTTTAAAATAAAGTTTCCATGATAATTCCCAGAGCGTCTAAAGACTCAACATAGTATGGTATTATTATAACTTTGACAAGGAAATTTCCCAAGCGGAGTAGATAGCTTGAGCGATCACCTTTCCTCCTCAAAATGCTCACCTGGAACCACACAAGGAAGAAGGGGTGAGATAGATGATCTTAATGAGTAAACAATAGAGCTTATACGATAACACATATCCCTTAGAAAGGGCTCATAGCTCATAACTTATAGTTTGTGACTCATAGTTTGCAATTTAGAAAGGTTCGCAAAAATCACACTTATAACACATAATACATAGAGTGAAGGCTACTGCCATAATTACTCAAACACATAGAGTGAAGGCTATTGCCATAATCACTTAAACATATAGAGTGAAGGCTATAGCCATAATCACTGGAACACATAGCCGATGATCACTCGCATTGGTACAAGGATCATATAGCCGATGATTACTCGTATCGGTATAAGGATTTATGCATAAAAAGGCTATGGTAAACAATTATAAATTAGCATTGAAAAAATGCAATCAAATGTGGCACAATAACAATTGATGTTTAACTTATCAAACAAAAGATAAATAACAGTGTAGTTCCAGAAAGAATATAATTTGGGGCAATAATTACAAAGGTATTATCATTGGATAATCAAAATGGTTTTGGACTAATTGTCCTTTGGCAACCCAAGCTTAGCAAAGAAATCGTAGAGTTACATTTTAAAAATAAAAAATAACTTGGGTTTCAAGAATATTAAAGGTTCACATATTATGATAGCTTGCACTTATAACAATAAAATAATGTTTACTCACACTTGTAATATGAATATAGTGTTTACTCACCTTGTGGTTCCTTTACTCCTAGCACTCATAGCCCTTGAACCTCTAATACTCTTCAAGTTCTAACATAATATTTAATTCAATCCTTAGTATTTATTTAATCATCATGCTATCTTATCTCATAACTACCACATGTACATATAACATTCACATACACTTAGAGTTGCACATAAATGTGCACTCATCACTTGCACATAACATGCTGACTTTAAAAGTCTTGCACACTTAGCCTTCACATGAAAACACATTATAATTCATACTAATACTTATCTCAATTCAAACACAATGTCATGATCTTAATATCAATTCACTTGAACAATCATCTTAGTACACTTAGCACTTCCATACATATCAACGTATCAATAACCTTTGAAGTGTCATGCCTAATTCATTCAATCAATCTCTTCGTCAATTCAAGATCATAAATTCATTATTGACTCATCATAAAACCTATTTTCCACATTACCCAATCACATTCACATTGCAATCACAACATAAGGTTAAGATACCTTAAGTATATCAAAGTGTCTCTAACCTTGTATAGAGTCATTCCTTCAACCAACATGCATTTTAACCATTTATCATACATACATACATGCCAATAATAACTAAACTACATCACATAAAAATTATAGATAGTAGGATAAGAATCCCAATGTAGGTCGAATACCCCATTAAAGAGAAAACTTAAATTTTCTTGCTTCTTGCACTTTCCATCTATTACAGTAATATGTAGAAACATGGTTTGAATCAAGATTTTTCATGTAATCAAAACAAAAATCATTTTAGATCATAAACATGTTGGAATCGACACATATATAAATCCATATGCAGGAAAATTTTTAACTTTAATTTTTAGGATGAAAAACCATGAGTTTTCTTATTTCCAGTACTTTCTGGTAATTACAATAATATGTAAACATGTGATTTAAACCATTCACAACAAATATCAGTTTAGAATATCAATACACACAAATCAGCGGCCATGAATGTTTCTTATGCATGAAATTTCCAAGTTTAGAGTTTAGAGTGAAAATCATGAATTTTCTTGTTTTTCGCGCTTTTTGTTCATTACAGTAATATGGAAACACATGATTCAAACCTTTATTTCCCATCCAAACATATCAAATATCAATTTAGAATTTCAAAACACACCAATCGGTAGCCATGTAATTTTAAAGTCATAGAATTTTCCAACTTTCAAGTTCTAGAATGAAAATCTTGAATTTTCTTGTTTTCTGAAACTTTTTGATCATTATAGTAATATGCTAAACTTTCATAATATTTATGTAGGGTTTTGGGCAATTTCCAAGATTACTCTTAATGAGCTAGGTTATGAGTGTTTTGGTGTAATGGGCTTTTGGGTATTTGGGCTTTTTAATTAATTTTGTGTTTGATTATAGGTAATTAAAAATAAAATATTTTTCTTATTATTTTTTTTGCCAAATTTCCCCCAAAATATTTATTTAAAAATTATTTTAAAATACTCATAAAAATTATTTTATGCTTAAAAATCGCCTTTTTGCTAGAAAATTCATTTTATATAAAATAAATTATTTCATGCTAATGCACTTCATATAAATCATTTATTTCACAATAATAATTCATATTAGGCATATTAAAATTAATTTAACATGTCACATACTCATAAATCACATCACACATAATTTTCATAAAATCACATATTTTGTCACAATAACTCTGAATTCAAGCAATTTGTCACAAAAACTCCCAAGGTAGATGTGGGTTGTTACATTCTCTCCCTTAAAAAAAATTCATCCTCCTCAAATTACATTCCCCCCCTTAAAAAAAATTCATCCTCGAATTTTCAAATCTAATGGCTCAACGCACTCTACTTAACTGCTCCGCCATGCTTCTGCTGTGCTACTCAAATACAATATCTAACTACAATTAACATATTGAATATAGTAAAGTACATACTACAATCAAAATCACACTGATAGACCTTCAAATTGAGCCATACCTATGTTAATCTCTTGTTCAAACAAATCTTAAACAAATCCTTAATAATTTTGTATCGCTTAACCTTGAACAAAAATAATAGAACTTTTAATTTCACCTTCAATCAAATATAATCCCCAAGCATTTCTTTTCCTTATATCTTTATTAATATTAACATGTATAATAACACCTTACTCACTACTTCCATTCATTATTTATCACATTAGTCCTATAAGAGTCCAACAAATAATTGTAAATTAATAACTCCAATTGATATTCGATAATTTTCTTTTCATATTAATAATTATTACTTAATCTATTATATCCTCAATAAACATTTTTATGTTTAATACCTTGCTAACATTACGATTTCTACATTCCCATCATTCATCAATTAAAACATATTTAAACTTAACAAATATTCCTATATATATATCAATCCCAAATAAACTTGAATTCTATTAATTTACAATCCTAAATAAACTTCTCATAACTATTCTAGACTTACTCTATAATATATACATCATTATCATGACCTAATTACCTAATGCCTCATAATTTTTATACCTTTAGCTCGTAATATCATCTCACTTTAGGTTTTCCACTTAAATCTTGCAATACTTCACATTCCTAATCATTTAACTTATCCATATTAAAATAATAAAACTTAATACCATTGCTATTCAATGAAATCTTTATACAACTCTTATATCTTTCTAAATCTATGCCATTCTAGGTTATCTCAATAAAAATTCTTTCCATACTAAAGATCACTACCAAATTTTCTAGTGACCTCAATTGAACATTATTGTGTCTAACACTTTAAAATGTTTCTCGTCTAGAGGACTCAAATCCTTTTCAAGGATATTCAAAACTATTAAATTTTCAAAACTGCGTAGCATCATACTTATCATTTTATCATCATTACAAGTCTGAGAATACTTATCCTTTTTATGTCTCCCCTTCTTAAAAGAAATCCATCCTCGAATTTCAATACTTGCTCACATGTCCTTGAAAAACTAGGGATGCTCCTGCTGCATCCCTTCCTCCGTTTTCTAAGTATACTCATCCATTTCATGATTACACTAGTACACCTTAATCATAGGTATCTCCTTGATACATAAATTTCTCCCTATCCTTAGCACAAAATTCTACTTGCTTTCCTCTACAGTTAATACAAGCTCTATACTCATATAGCCAATCCATTCCTAAGATCATATCGAATTTTTAGGACATCAAGTTCTAATAACTCCACAAAAAGTTTTCGTCCATCAATGTCTACCTTACAGTCGTTAAACATATACTTTAATTCCATCATTATTCCCAAAGGAGTCAACACTACTAAGGGTTCATTAATTTATTTCTTATCTTTACTGAGACTCCTAGCAAAATATGGAGACACAAATGAATGTGCAGCACTAGAATCAATCAAGCATCTTGCACTAGAAATTCAAATGGGAATAATACCTTTTGACACTAAAATAATATTCTTCCCTTGACTATACATGATATTTACATCAGTGATAGAGAAATCCCTAGCATTCTTGTTGTTCTAGTCTATATAGTAGCATTTAAGTCACAATTTCTTTAATATACTTCAATTACTTCATACTGTATGCTTATGTATATATAATGTAACTGATTTCTTCCATTCTCATACTGATCATTACTAATCTTCATTTCTCTTCTTATGGCATCAATCACAATCATTATTTAATAACTCCTTATAATTCATATATCAAACCATTATAACGTATAAGCAATTCAGACCACATAGCATTATACCTACCAATCATTAATCTCAGTTGGATCTAAAACTTAGTCCACTTCCCTTTCTAATCCACTTAACCCCACTATCTAATTATCATACTTAGCATGTCTTTAACATTAGCACCCATCATATAATATCACAACGCATGACACATATCACCTAACAGGTATCACATATAATGGCATCTATCATATATCCTAATCACGTAGCACATAACCTATAGCATAATGAGCTCTCTTATTATTTTTAAAAGTCAATCACCTCCTAGGTAAAAGAGGAGCAAACTAAAGCCAAATAGCTAAGTAAACATATAATATCTTGCATGTCATTTAAGTCCTATGCCAATAGACTAATAATTACCGACTATTAGTGAAAGTCTCAATTGTGTCTCTTATTCTTGGCTCCTTGCCCTTGAGTTTGAGATGGTCTAGGTGGTGGAGGTGTCGAGGCCACATTTCCCGAGTTCCTTGTCTGGAGGCAGTCCTTGATAAAACGATCCATCTGTCCACATCTCAAACATTCTCCAGAGACCTTCTGGCAAACCCCAGAATGCTTCCTAGCACAATGGTCACAGGTTGTTGGCGAAGATTCCTTTCTCAGTCCTCCACTTCCTTCTCCGTGTTGGCCTTTATGACCCTTGCTCTTATGCTTACCCTTCTGTTCACGTTTAGCATGTTAAACTCTCTCAGCCTTATGCCTCTTCTCCACGTCCCTTCTCAGAGTATACACTAAGGACCTAAGACATTGATTGTCTTCAATCAGTTCCAAATAATTTCATTCAAACCTCTGCATCTTACTTTGAATCTATTTACAACCTAGACACTCCATGGGGTCCTCCTCGTCAAGAGTCTTTTCTCTCTTTAGGTGGATCACATGTACGGCCTTCTCAAATATCTCTCTTTGTGTCCTCTTGCAGGCCACACGCGGTGCTCTAGGTCGAGATCCTCTAGCAGGGGTGATCTTCTTAGTCATTTGATAAGAGAATCGTAAGGCACACAAACAAATAATAATAAAGAGTACCATAGCTTATTAGGATTTCGTGGAACTATACTAGCGATAGACTGCAAGTGACATGACAAGAAAATTTCTATTCTCTAAGATTATACTGAATTAACCCAATAAATAGATAAGTCTAAACTAGACTTTAAAACTACAGCTCTGATACCAACTTTGTCACATTCTATTTTCGGAGACATGACGATGTGAACCCTCTATTTTACACCTTCATCATCCAACCACAACCTTAGCTCTTGCTAAGTTTAATGTGCCAAATTTTTTTTTTAGCCTTTAATTAAATTGCCACTAGACATCCAAATTTCCTAAACTCCATACTAACCAATCTCTAAAAAAAAAAAAAAAAAAAAAAAGCCGCCATGTCTACTGCCATGTGGCATCCTTGCGGTGCCACACCAGACCTATGTGGTGCCTCAAGTGCAAATTGTGGCACGCCACAAGTACAACTTGCAGCATGCCACACTAGTCTGGTGCGGCACCGCACAAGCCTAGTGTGGCACCGCACCTGTTTGACGCGCATGGACCCCCTTTTCTATAAAGAAAATGACCATTTTACCCCATCTAACCCAATTTTCAACCATTTCTAGCCTTACCCCTCATTGTCTTTTCACATTTTCACTACCTAAACTACCCTCACCCATTTTTCCTATAAACATCCCCCTCCACTTCTCATTTCAAACCACCTCTTGAATTAGTATTGATGGTTATTTACTAATTCCTCTCTTCCTCTCCCTCCAACCACTCTCTAATTAATTAATTAATTTTTTTAATTAATTAATTACCTCACCCTAACAAAGTTAATTAATCTTTTTAATTAACTAAAAATCTCTTTTTTTAATTACTCAATTAATTTGTTAATTAATCTTTTTAATTAATTAATTAATCACCTTTTTTAAAATAAAATTAATCATTTTCTTAAATCCACCCTTTATCCAAATTAATTAATTAATCTTTTTAATTAATTAATCTATCCACTCTTTTCATTATATTATTAGTTAATTAATCCTTTTAATTAATTAATTAATTCTCTAAAATTAATCATTTTCTTAACCCACCTTTCATCCAAATTAATTAATTAATTAATCTTTTTAATTAATTAATCTATCCACCATTTTCATCGTATTAATTAGTTAATTAATCATTTTAATTAATTAATCTTCTAATACATCTAATCACTTGGTCTCGATAAAACGAAACTTTGATTTGGTAAAACCCTCCGTCCACCAAAAGTCAAGGTATTAGCCTTTTCCTCTCAAACCCAAATCAAATCAATCAATCTCAACAACTCCTAAACCCCTCCACTTAATCATGGAATGAACTATATGGGTTTTGATCCTCATTCAATAGGGTACGTAGGCACATTTGAAATTTAAATCCAAATCCCAATCAATTCTCTTTTCCTTTTTTTTAATTAATGTAATTTGTGAATGCTTCATTTTGATTTTCTCATTACACTCATACCATGCTCATACATTTAATTAATTGTCATTTAATATTTTTCATTCATGAAATCACTTTTTTCTAAATTCAAATTAAACTTAAAAGCCAAATTTAGATTATTTAAAACTAAAAACCTAGTCTCCGAACTCAACCTGGCTCGAAACTAGTAATTTTATCATTGGGTAATTAAATAAAAATTAATGAATTGGTCTCAAAATTGGGTTTTTCCTTAATTTTTTCATTTAAAAATAAATTAGGGTGACAACTCTCAAAATCATTTTCAAAATCAACCAAATATGAACCTGAGGTTTCCATCATGAGTCTAAACCCAAATGAGCATCCCGATTTCCTCTAGTAAATAGGGCGGTGCTCAGGCAAGGCCTTACAGCTGGCGACTTCGCTGGAGACTGGTTGCCACCTTTTTTTTTAATAAAAAGGAAAATAAGAAGATTACTATTTGGTTAATGAAAATTTTTCCAAAATAATCTCCTTTTAGCTCATTAAATATAATTTGACTTTCATGCATCACTTTGCATAATAAAGGCTCCTTACCTAACCATAGCTTTAGGAAAACTTTTGCATGGTGAGTAGCATTGGCTTGACAACTCTCTTCGAGTATGTTGGGAGATAGCAAAAGCATTCTACCCTGCGATGAATCCCTAATCATTTCAGTGGTGTAACGAGAAATCAGTATTATGGGACCTATGTGAGGCTCTTTGCCTCACATATGGTTAGGTATATTGATACTCTAGTGAGATGGGGACCCTTAAATCAAACCACTCTTCACCCTTATACATGTAGTCACCCTAGCATTGGCCCTAGGTTCCATGTACTATAATAATTGATACCTTGCATTTTTATGAAACCTTTTTCAACATGCATCATGTCATGATTATGCATACATAACATGAGAAGCTCAATAAGGTAAACCCTCAAATACCTCAAAGACCTAAACCGGTAGTCCGTTACCCCAAAAACACCTCACACACTCACCTTGTCAACATGTAAACCCGGTGACCAACCACGTGGAAGGAATCATTTTCCTAACACACCTTTTCTTTTTTCTTTATAATTCTGTATTCTTATCCATTTTTCTATTTTTTGTTTTAAAGGTACCGATGGCCAACACCTCTAGCCCCTTTGACCAAGAAACAATAAGCACCTTTTTTGCCAACCTCCTCAAGAAATAAGAGGAAACTTTTCAAGTTGGACTCACCACCTTTCTTCAGACCTAAGCTGAAACTTTCACCAATGCTCTCAATGCCCAGTCTGCCACCTTTACTGATGCCCTCAACTCCTAATGCCAGTCCATCATCAATGAGGTCAAAGAAATGACTAATGCCACTGTCATTCCCCCTCCTGCTCGTGTTAAGCCTGCATCTTCCCAAGCCAAGACTGGCCATGCCCTAACTTTTACTCCTCCCATTATCGATCTCACCGATAAAGGGAAAGCACTTGAAACTCTAACCTCTTCGGTCGTGGACTTAAACACAACCACTCCCTCTTCCACTACAAATCCTTTTCAAAGTGTAGATTTCTTTAGCTTTCTCGAAACTAAGAAATTGATGGAGAAAATTGAGGCCATAGAGAGAAAAGTCAAGAACATTAAAAAGCATAAAGACATGATAGATGTCGACTCTTTAACTCTCTTCCCAAATGTATAGATTCCTCCAAAATTTAAGATGCCTATTTTGGATAAGTTTAATGGTACCACATACCCCAAAACTCACCTCAAGATGTATGTGGGCGCCATAAGACCTTTCAGTGTGGATGACGAGCTCCTTACTTAGTTATTCCAACAAACCTTGACCAGAGCTGCTATTAAGTAGTTACTAGATCTCGACAAAGATCACAAAAAGACTTGGGATGACATATGTAATGCATTTGTCAAGCAATACCACTACAATATTGAGGTGGATGTCACCCATCGAGATTTGGAAACCACCAAACAAGGGCCAAGAGAATCCTTCACTGCATTCCTTATAAGGTGGAGGACAACAGTGGCTTAAATGGTGAATAGTCCATCTGAAGTAGAGCAAAATGACATCATCATCAAGAACCTCCTCCCCTAGTATCAGGCTCATCTACAAACACAGTACCTCCCTAGCTTAAAGCTCTCATTGCCACTGCAACCATGATTGAGGATTTGATTTAATAAGGATGAATCAAAGATGAATCCTCTAGTTCGAGGTATCATAAGAACAACAACTACACCACCAACACCACCCAAAGAGAGGGAGACGTAAATGTTATGTCATGTCACCAGCCAATGAATTTGGAAACAAGGAGGACTTTCTCTAAGCTGGGCATGCCCCTCAGTGTCATTTACAAGAAAGCCTTAGAGGCTAATATGGTTAAGCCCTTAGAACCATGACCTCCTCTAAGCCCCTTGCCTAAGGGTTATAATGTTAATGAACACAATGATTATCATCAAGGGTCGTGGCACAAAATTGATGAATGCAAGGTTCTAAAGCATAAAATTCAAGACCTCATTGACAGTGGAGACATCATTGCTCCCAAACTTAAATTCTAGCACCACCGAGCTCACCTAACTGTCTCAAACCTCACCCAATAACTAGTATTTTGAGAAGAGTGCTAACACTGTTGTGCCCCCATCCAAGTCCTCCGGATCCATGTTTGAGTCGTTTGAGCTAGTGTGTAAGTCACTTGAGTCAGAGTCTATGTCGGAGTCCTTTGAGTTTGTTTCTATTAAATCTTTTTTTGAATTTGAGTCTGTTAGGTCTTATCCTTTAATGTACTTATGATGGTGCTTTTATCAGTAATAAAAAGTTTAAACTTTCTGATTTGCTTTAATTTCTTTCTAATTCATCTTTAAATGGGACATCTTAAAAAAAAAAAGAACAAAAAAAATGAAAAATATAAAAAATACAAAAAAAAAGTGATGAAAAGGGCAAAAGGATTAATTAATTATGGCATAAAAAAAAATTAAAAATCCCATACATTGCATTTGTATGGCAGCAGTGAAAAAGCTCATGGATTGTTCTATATAAGACAAGATAGGGATGATCCAAGCTTCGTAGTTCATAAGATCCCTACCTACATACACAAGAAATTTATCAAGGAGATACTATGGAGAATGAAGATCATAATTATCGATGGAGATTAGCTGAGCACTTCAACTAGAAGATGAGAGACAAGGATTTGCAAGAAGGAAATCTAGTTTTGGCCTTTATTCATGATCCAAGAGGAAGTTCAAATTGAACTGGGTTAGATAGTGTAAGCTCAAGAAGATCCTATCCGATGGAGGCACCATCTTCACAGACATAGATAGAAGCAAATTCTCCCATCCTAGCAACCCAAATCATCTGAAATGATACATCATCCGAAGATGATATCTACATTTCATTTTCTCTTTTTCGTGCATATGTAATCAAAACTATGTGGACTTGATTCTCCCTAAAAGAAATAATCGATGAAAAAGTGATGTAAGGGATACGCAGGCAACCCGACTCGGGTGCAATCCAAATCATAATATAAAATATTTTGTTACATCACATTCTCATTCTCTTTTTGCCTAGTACATCATTCAATTAATTCTTTTGCCTAAACCAAAAAAAAAAAAAAGAAGAAAAAGAAGAATGCTCGCTAAGCTGAAAACCTGAAAGGGCGACTTAGGTAGAAATTAGAGCAAAAAATAAAAGATGTCTCATTTAATAATGATCAAATCTTACAAAATACAAACCCATCATAAAGAATAGCCCTTTCAATGTCGTCTATAGCTTATCTTGTTTCATGTAGTCCTGTCAACTTGTAATTATTTCAAAAAAAAAAAGGTTATGTTTGAAGTTATGGTCTAGCCAGTCCTCCTCTGCTTCCTAAGATGCAAATCTCTCATGTCCTCTTCAAAGTCAAAGTCTATCAGTCACTACTACAATATGTGGTGTCGCAGTTCTAGTATATCCCCAAGTCTCTTTCAAATAACGAGTCACCCCCTTTTGTTTGAATTATAGTCCTTGCTACCAATGGCTCCTCATATAGTCTTTCCTTCCTTAGCTGCTTTATCCTCTATTCCCCTCAGCAAGGCAGCCTAGTACTCTTTCTCAATTGGCCAAACCACCCTTATCAATCACCTATTATGCCTCTCTGTGGTCACAAGTGAAATCCCAAAATAAACAGCATGATAACTCCTCAGCCAGCAATCACCTTATAGCTTTAGCGATGGAAGCTATGATCTGCACAAACTCCAAGAAAGAAAGCTAGGGGCACATCTTGAGTTTGCCCCATCTACCTCAAGACCTTTATCCTCTAGTGGAAAGTCATTCAAACCAAGCCCAATAAACAAACCACTCGATACCCATGGCCTCAATCAAGAGAGATCTAATCCTTTACCATTGGTAGTGCTAAAAATGTGTACTTTGGGGGCAAGCTGCAAGCAACCATCTAATATGATCTTTGACCGAGTCTCAATAAAGCATATGCAGACTAAAAAATAAAGGCCACCACTTGAAAATGATCCATCAACCACACTTCTAAAATAACCTAAAACTTAAAGCAGACACCCACAAAGCACCTCCAATAGAATGGGTAAGAATAGATAAAATTTTCTCACTTGGTGAATAACTGGCAAGACAATTCATCTTTCTAAATCTTGAACAAAGCAATTGAGACTCATCAGTGTCTTTGCCAGCACAGCTCTAACCACAAAATGCCTTTATTCCATCTGCCACTCTGGGATCACCCCGATAACAGACCCGTAACTGATAGTCAAATAGAAAGTCAAGGCTCTCATGTTAAGCCTCTACACCCCTCATATCTTCCTGATCATCAGAATCATGGAACTTCTCAATCACAATGGTCAAATTCACTTGACCATCACCAACCATCATATGGCTTACAACATTCTGAGACAAGTCAGAAACTCCTGAAAAATTAAAAAAATGTTAGACTTTGAACTCTGGCACTGCCAGAGTTGCCTTTGAGTCATAGCCAAGCCATATTCCCTATCTCCCTGGAATAGGCAAAGCTCCTCCTCAACAGCACCAAAACAGAAATCACGAGCCACCAGATTCCAAAATTTTGAAGCAACCCCTAGAACTCCTCATAATACCACCATGGCAACCATCTCATACTAACTCAAGTGGAGTTCCTCAACCTTATCGGGTTCCTCAATCCATAAATTCATTGCACTCACAAAGTAACTGTGCATCCATGCAACCATTCATTATAGGCATCACCACAAATCATGCATGGCATAGAAGTCAGGCAAAAGGTCCATGAATTCTGAAACATACATGCATCATCTATGTACTAGCACCAATGCAATCATCTACAATCATACATCATCATGCATAAGCCGAGCCAATAGCCTTACTAGCCTCTCCTAAAGCTGACCAGTACTTCCTCAATGTTGATTGATAACTCCTAAAGCTGACCAATGTATCTTTGCAGCAAAATGATACCTTTTTAGAAGTGTGACTTCCAGAGCTCCTTTACTCTAAGAAAAGCTCCTTTAAGCCTTCCAAAAAGGCCCAACCTTACACATTCAGAAGCCCAAGTTTATTTAGTACAACCTTGTCAGAATCTCTTGAGCTGACTCGCCATAAGCTGAGGCTCTTCTCTTTGTCAAAACATTTTCAGAATCTGTCTAGCCAACTCGCTATAGGCTAAGGCTCTCCTCCTATTGAGATCTTTTCAGAATCTCTTGAGCTGACTTGCCATAGGCTGAGGCTCTCTCTTTACCAAAATCTTATCAAAATCTTTCGAGTTGACTCACCATAAGCCAAGGCTCTTCCTCAGAATCTCACGAGCTAACTCACCATAGGTCGAGGCTCTCTTTTCACTAAATTATCTTGTCCCAAACAATCTTTACCTCTAGCATTAAGGCCAAATAGATGGTCTTGATTAAGATTTACCCAAATCTTCTTTACCTCCAACATTAAGGCTTGACAAATAGCCTTGATTGAAATTTGCCAAAATCATCTTTACCTCTAGCATTAAGGCCAAACAGATAGCCTTGATTGAGATTTACTTGAAATCATCTTTACCTCCAACATTAAGGCCGGACAAATAGCCTTGATTGAGATTTACCCAAATCATCTTTACCTTTAGCATTAAGGTTAGATAGATAGCCTTGATTGAGATTTACCTAAATCTTCTTTACCTCCAACATTAAGGCCAAACAGATAGCCTTGATTGAGATTTACCCCAAATCATCTTTACCTCCAATATTAAGGCCGGATAGATAATTTTGATTGAGATTTACCCAAATCTTCTTTACCTCTAATATTAAGGCTGGACATATAGCCTTGATTGACATTTACCCTAGATTATCTTTATCTCTAACATTAAGGCCGGATAGATAGCCTTGATTGAAATTCACCAAACCTTGTTTAGCTCTAACATTAAGGCTGGACAGATAGGCTTTTACCCCATATCATCTTTATCTCCAATATTAAGGTCTGATAGATAGCCTTGATTGAAATTCACCAAACCTTCTTTATCTCCAACATTAAGGCTGGACAGATAGTCTTTTACCCCATATTATCTTTATCTCTAACATTAAGGTCAGATAGATAGCCTTGATTGAAATTCACCAAACCTTCTTTATCTCCAACATTAAGGCCAGACAGATAGCCTTTTACCCTAGATTATCTTTATCTCCAACATTAAAGCTGGACAGATAGCCTTGATTGAAATTCACTAAACATTCTTTATCTCTAACATTAAGGCCAGACAGATAGCCTTGGTAGAAATTCACCAAACCTTCTTTATCTCCAACATTAAGGTCGAATAGATAGCCTTGATTGAAATTCACCAAACCTTCTTTATATCCAACATTAAGGCTGGATAGATAGCCTTGTTTAAAATTCACCAAACATTCTTTATCTTCTAACATTATGACAGAACATATAGCCTTAATTGAAATTCACCAAGACCATTCTCACTTCTAATGTCAAGGTCAAACGGATAGCCATTGATAAAATCTCATTTATCCTAAAGGGCCTCCCCCCAAAGGATATGATAAGAACACACAAGCCCAAAGTCTGACATGGCACCTCTTTACAATATTCACAATCATCAAAATCACCTTTTGTTAAAAGTCAATTCTGATGAGGGGTGTGAACCCTCAATTTTACAACGTCATCATCCAACTACAACCTTAGTAGTTGCTGAATTGAATGCGCTAAAAAAAATTTTTACCCTTTAATTACATTGCCACTAGACATCCAAATTTCCTAAACTTTATACCAACCAATCTATAAAAAAAATAAAAAAAAAAAAAAAAAAAGCTACCATGTAGCAGCCTTGCGGTGCTGCACCAGACCTGTGCGATGCCTCAAGTGCAAATTGTGGCAAATGACAAGTACAACTTGCGGCACGCAGGATAGGCTTGGTGCGGCACCGCACCTGTCTGACGTGCGTGGACCCTCTTTCCTGCACAGAAAATGACCCTTTTATCCCATCTAACCCAATTTTCAATCCTTTCTAGCCCTACCCCTCATTGTCTTTTCACATTTTCACTACCTAAACTACCCTCACCCACTTTTCCTATAAATATCCCCCCTCCACTTCTCATTTCAAACCACCTCTTGAATTAGTATTGATGGTTATCCACTAATTCCTCTTTTCTTCTCCTTCCAACCACTCTCTAATTAATTAATTAATCTTTTTAATTAATTAATTACCTCACCCTAACCAAGTTAATTAATATTTTTAATTAACTAAAATTCTCTTTTTTTAATCACTCAATTAATTAGTTAATTAATCTTTTTAATTAATTAATTAATCACCTTTTTTTAAAATAAAATTAATCATTTTCTTAAATCCACCCTTTATCCAAATAATTAATTAATCTTTTTAATTAATTAATCCATCCATCCTTTTCATCATATTAATTAGTTAATTAATCCTTTTAATTAATTAATTAATCCTCCAAAATTAATAATTTTTTTAACCCACCTTTTATCCAAATTAATTAATTAATCTATCCACCATTTTCTTTGTATTAATTAGTTAATTAATCATTTTAATTAATTAATATTCTAATACATCTAATCATCCAGTCCCGATAAAATGGAACTTCGATCCTGTAAAACCCTCTGTCCACCAAAGGTCAAGGTATTAGCCTTTTCCTCTCAAACCCAAATCAAATCAATCAATCTGAACAACCCCTAAACTCCTCCACTTCATTGTGGAACAAACTACGTGGGTTTTGATCTCTATTCAATGGGGTGCATAGGCACGTTTGGAATCTAAATCCAAACCTCAAATCCAAGTCCCAATCAATCTTCTTTTCCTTCTTTTAATTAATGTAATTTGTGAATGCTTTATTTTGACTTTCTCATTACACTCATACCATGCTCATACATTTAATCAATTGTCATATAATATTTTTCATTCATGAAATCACTTTTTCTAAAGTCAAATTAAACTTAAGAGCCAAATTTAGATTATTTAAAACTAAAAACCTAGTCCCCAAACTCAACCTGGTTCGAAACTAGTAATTTTATCCTTGGATAATTAAATAAAAATTAATGAATTGGAGTCATAATTGGGTTTTTCCTTAATTTTTCCATTTAAAAAAAAATTAGGGTGGCGACTCCCAAAATTATTTTCAAAATCAACCAAATCCAAACCCGGGGGTTCCATCATGAGTTTAAACCTGAATGAGCATTTCGCTTCCCTCTAGCAGACTGGGCCGATACTCGGGCAAGGCCTCACAGATGATCCTCGAACATGGGGAGACATAAGGTCACCCACGCCTGTAGAACTCACTTATGCATATAATAACTTTGCCTAGGATCATACCAAATCTCATACATTATCTTAATAAAAACCTTTTATAAAGGAAAAACCTTAAGTTGTGGAAGCTAAAAAATACATACTTTAACACAATTCATAAGAAAATAATAATAAGACTCCAAATAAAAGTCACCAACTTAATATTTTAAAATAAAGTTTCCATGATAATTCCTAGAGCATCTAAGGACTCAACATAGTATGGTATTATTATAACTTTGACAAGGAAATTTCCCAAGCGGAGTAGATAGCTTGAGCGATCACCTTGCCTCCTCAAAATGCTCACCTGGAACCACACAAGGAAGAAGAGGTGAGATAGATGATCTCAATGAGTAAACAACAGGGTTTATACAATAACATATATCCCTTAGAAAGGGCTTACAGCTCATAACTTATAGTTTATGATTCATAGTTTGCAATTTAGAAAGGTTCACAGAAATCACATTTATAACACAAAACACATAGAGTGAAAGTTGCTGCCATAATCACTCAAACACATAAAGTGAAGGCTATTGCCATAATCACTCAAACACAGAGTAAAGGCTATTGCCAGAATCACTCGAACATATAGCCGATGATTTCTCGCATCAGTACGAGGATCACATAGTCGATGATTACTCATATTAGTATAAGGATTTATGCATAAAAAGAGCTATGGTAAACACTTATAAATTAGCATTGAAGAAATGCAATCACATGTGGCACAATAATAATAGATGTTTAACTTATCAAACAAAAGATAAATAATAGTGTAGTTCTAGAAAAAATATAAGTTAGGGCAATAATTACAAAGGTATTATCATTGGATAATCAAAATGGTTTTGGACCAATTGTCCTTTGGCAACCCAAGCTTAGCAAAGAAATCATACAGTTACATTTTAAAAATAGAAAATAACTTGGGTTTCAAGAATATCAAAGGTTCACATATTATGATAGCATGTATTTGTAACAATAATATAATGTTTACTCACACTTGTAACATGAACACAGTATTTACTCACCTCGTGGTTCCTTTGCTCCTAGCACTTGTAGCTCTTGAACCTCTAATACTCCTCAGGTCCTAAGATAATATTTATTTCAATCCTTAGTATCCCATAACTACCCCATACACATATAACATTCACATACACTTAGAGTTGCACATAAATATGCACTCATCACTTGCACATAACATGTTAACTTTAGAAGTCTTGCACACTTAACGTTTACATGAAAACACATTATAATTCATACCAATGCTTTTCTCAAGTTAAACAAAATGTCATGATCTTAATATCAATTCACTTTAACAATCATCTTAGTACACTTAAAACTTCCATACATGTCAACTTACCAATAGCCTTTCAAGTCTCATGCCTAATTCATTCAATCAATCTCTTCATTAATTCAAGATCATAAATTCATTATTGACTCATCATAAAACCTATTTTCCACATTACCCAATCACATTCACATTGCAATCACAACATAAGGTTAAAATACCTTAAGTATACCAAATTATCTCTAACCTTGTCTAGAGTCATTCCTTCAACCAACATGCATTTTCATAATTTATCATACATACATACATGCAAATAATCATTTAAATACATCACATAAAAATTATAGAATAGGGATAAGAATCCCAATGTAGGCCGAATAGCCCATTAAAGAGAAAACCTGAATTTTCTTACTTTTTGTACTTTTGATCTATTACAATAATATGTAAAAACATGGTTTGAACCAAGATTTTTCATGTAATCAAAACAAAAATCATTTTAGATCATAAACATATAGGAATTGGCACATATATAAATCTATATGCATGAAAATTTCCAACTTCAGGTTTTAGAATGAAAAACCATGAGTTTTCTTATTTCTAATACTTTTCGGTCATCACAATAATATGTAAACATGTGATTTATATCATTATTTTTCATTCAATCACAACAAATATCAGTTTAGAACATCAATACACACAAATTGGCAGCCATGGATGTTTCTTATGCATGAAATTTCCGAGTTTAGAGTTTAGAGTGAAAATCATGAGTTTTCTCGCTTTCCATTCATTATAATGTTATGTAAACACATGATTCAAACCATTATTTCCCATCCAAACATAACAAATATCAATTTCAAATTCCAAAACACACCAATGGGCAGCCATGTAAATTTAAAGTCATAGAATTTTCCAGCTTTCAAGTTCTATAATGAAAACCTTAAATTTCCTTGTTTTTTAAAACTTTTTGGTCATTACAGTAATATGCAGAAATATGTTTTAATTCAATATTTTTCATCTAAACACATCAAAAATCCATTTAGAAAATAAATATGTAGGAATCCCCCCTAGTAGTGTTTATGCATGAAAATCTCAATTTTGGGTTGTAGGATTCACCTTTGAATAAATCGCATAGAGAGGTTAGTGTTTTCAGTAGAAAATTTGATTTTTCTCTCAAAAATTCACCTAGGCCAAATTTTATCAGTAAAAATCAGTAAAATTTCAGTTCAAAATAATTTTTCCATGATTAGTTTCATAAAAATCAAATAGCAAATTGAAAGAAAAGGAAAAACTTATGAAATAGTCGCGAAATCGCAAAGTTTGAAAGTATTTTCTGAATTTCGGTAGAGATGTTATTTTTGAGAGAATTTTCCTGCCAAAATAATAAAATAATAGAATGGTGGCTACTGGAATGAAGGGATGGCCAAATTTTCATAATATACATTAGGGTTTTGGGCAATTTCTAATATTACCCTTAATGAGTTTGGGCAATTTCCAATATTACCCTTAATGAGCTAGGTTAGGAAGTGTAATGGGCTTTTGGGTATTTGGGGTTTTTAATTAATTTTAGGGCTGATTATAGGTAATTATAAATAAAATATTTTTCTTATTATTTTCTACAAAATTTCCCCCAAAACATTTATTTAAAAATTATTTTAAAATACTCATAAAAATTATTTTTTGCTTAAAAATCACTTTTTTGCAATAAAATTCATTTTATGTAAAATAAATTATTTCATACTAATGCACTTATATAAATCATTTATTTCATAATAATAATTTATATTAGGCATGTTAGAATTAATTTAACATGCCATATACTTATAAATCATATCACACATGAATTTTCATAAAATCACATATTTTGTCACAATAACTCTAAATTCAAGTAATTTGTCACGAAAACTCCTAAAGTAGATGTGGGTTGTTGCCTTAGATAGTTGTGATATGAAATGCTAGCTATTACTCATAACTTATAAGACTAAGTGCGAAGTGGAGATTTTACATTAGTAAAGAAAAATGTTTTCCCATTCTCATTGCTAATTAGACATGAACCTAGAAAGTCACACACCCAATAGTAATCACATTTCAAGTGTAAAAGGTTCATCATAATAATTAATTAAAGTATTTAATTAATTGATTAGTTTTAAAATGATTAACATGTAATTAAATTTATAAGGACCATAGCATGTACTAATGTTTAATCTATAAAGATTTCGATTCAATTATTCTTAATTTGCATATCATGCAAAAGAGAAAGATTAAATTGAAAATGATTTGGACTAAATCAAAGACGTAATTTTAAACTTAGTGAAAAACCCTAAACACATGAGATGTGACCTAAGACATATTTGATATGGAAAAGCGGCAATTTAAGGGTTAGAGAAAATTCACTATTCATAAGCCTATGTGATGACTTTAGGGGTTAGAGAATTTTTCACTAAGGATTAAAATTATACATCTTTTAGCTAATAAGAAATGTCCATTAGAATAAAATGGTCATTTCACCATTTGAAGTAGCAAAGTTCACCTTTGCCTCTTCATCAAATGATGAGCTAAAAGGGTATAAGAGTCTTTGGTGCAAAGACTTAAGGGTTAAGTCTTGGAAGAGGATATAAAAGCTATGAGTTTTTATTTTCTTCATAAGGTTGGACATCATTTTACAATTGAAGCAATTTTAAAGAAAGAAGTTGAGAGAGAAAAAGAAAAAGAAGAAAGTGTTTCTTTAAGTTTTCTTTTTTATCTTCAATTATTTTTCTTTATTTTGCTTACAATTTGACAGTGAGTTTAGTCCAAAACAATCAAAGAGAAAATCTTATCTTCTTAAGGGTTTTTGAGGAAGATCTTGAATCAAAATTGGGCAACCAAGAGAGAGATTCAAGAACACCAAACAAACCAAAAGGAAACTTGAAGGTAAGCTAGATGTCGATGATCTAGAGGCTTTACACTCTGTTAAAGAAAGTAGGAATCTTTAAAAAGTAATATGATTACTCTTTCTTCTTCTTTCTATGCATATGTGTTTTACACACAAATTAATCAATTGTTTGAAGGAATGTATGGATCTAATTGGGTGAAGTAAAATTTTAAAATATTTAAAATTTCATCTCACCACCTTGCTTCCGCTACAATTGGCTCCACTATTCCATCACTAGGGTGATGGTTTAGTCATGTATATCTATCATCACTAAGGTGATGGTTTAGTCGTGTACACTAAGGTGATGATTTAGTCGTGTATATCTATCATCACATGGATCATCCATATTAGGGTTTTAATCTCACCAAAATCATATTCTACGTTATCTACTTTCCATTCTTGCCAAAATTAGAAGCAAGGTAATGTAGCAGGTGGTAATAACTAGTCTATTAACATTTTAAGTCTTAAAAAAAATTTGTTGTCTATATATAAAGTGACAAAATGAAATTTAGATTTATATATTAATATTTAACCCACGGCATCACTCAGGTAAACTAAGTTGGTTTACCCTTATCTTATGAGATGACCAAAGTCATTTTAAAACAAAGAAATTAGAACAAAAATAGAAAATGAAATCAATGCAATCAAGTGGAGGGGAAGTGGATTATTAAATGAAGATTACCTTTTTGGCTCAAGGAATTTCAAATATGGATTATGGCTTATCGTAAGAGGTATACATGGCATAAACTGAATAATAGACAATAATTGACCCATTGTCCTTGGCAAATTGTCTTAATCTTCTCAGTTGCTATGTTGATGCAATAGAACCAATAGGATTTTTCTTTTTTTCCAAATCAAAGATGAATTTCATTCATAAGAAACATCAAGGTATAGTAAAGAGGAAAGCTTGAGAGGAGGAATCATAGCCTATATAGGGGAGAGGAGTATATTAAAAGATACAGTCTGTCACCCAATCTACAAGTCTATTCAAAAAAATATTTTGGATTGTTTGGTGAACGAAAAAATATGATATCTTTTCCCCTTATACAAATCATGAAAGAAGCCATTCTCTAAACTAAACCTCATGTATCCAATGCATATTTCTCAACATCCTTCTGATAAGGTCCACTCTAGTCCATAATGACACTTGACTCTATGAACATAACCCTGCAAATTGATTGACATCAATTAGAAGAACAATTTTTGTTAGAAATGAAATTTTTATGTTATATACACACACACACACACACACACACACACCTAACGATGCTAAGGTCTTAGCTATCACCATGTCCCTTTTTAACCTTTATAATATCTATAGAAGAAATAATTCTATTACTCATAGCATTAGAACTCTTATTTCTACTTGAAGGCCTATAGTCAAAGAATATGTCCAATCCTTTAGACTGGACCAATGTTCTTTCCAGGCCACTAGTGCAAAATAATATGTTACTCTTAAGATTCTATCTTCACTTATTACTAAATGGAAACAAGAAGGCTACACTCATTTTCATTTGGGAGCTGTACAAGTAGTTCTTTCATTTCATGGGGGAAAAGGGTTGCCTATTACTGCAAAAATGAGTCTTTTAGATACAAATAAATCTATGAAACCAAACAAATTTTTTATTTGAATTATTTGTTCAATGTCATAATAAAGCCATTTGGAAAACAAAATTAAAAATAAAACTATAGAATAATAAATAATGACAGCCTGGAAATTATTGGAAATGACCAAGCATTGTCTAGGGCTATAACTATAGGAATTATTGTAATAAAATTTAATTTTCTTTTTATTTTAATTCTTAGCCTTCAAATTAAGGTATTATTAGTAAAACTAAAAATTAAGTGCTAAAAACTTAAGTGTTGAATAAAATAATTAATATAATTTTTAAATAGTAAAAATATTTAAAAACTTAACTCATTTATTGCATTTAGTTTAAATTTTAAGTTAAAAATGTATATCTATTATTTTAAATGGTTTTTTATTTAATTTAGACTTTTAAGACGTAGTTATAAAATAAACTTAAAATGATTAAATGCTGAAAATTTTAATTTTAAGTATTGAACTATATCATCAAATACCACCTAAATTTTTATGTAACTTCTAATTTGAACTTTCCATTTAGGAAGAACATAATATATACTTAGGATATGCATTATTTAGAAAGTTTATTTTTATTTTTTTATTATTTAGTAAAATATTCATTTCCTACTAAGTTTTTAGCCTATAAATAGGGCTTCTACTATCTATTGTGAGATAATTTTTAGTTTTCAATTATTGATTGTCAATAGAATTTGAGAATTTTGTCTCTTTTATCATGTTTTTTCCTTTTCGATGGATTGGTGGATTCCTAAGGATTTTGAGTGCAATTGTATCCTAGAAATAGGTTGGGCAAAGGCAGTGTTTTAGTCGTATATATCTATCATCACGTGGATCATCTATATTAGGGTTTTAATCCCACAAAAATCAGATTCTACCATATCTACTTTCCATTCTCGCCAAAATCAGAAGCAAGCTAATGTAGCAGGTGGCAATAATTGAGGTAAGGCTTACGAAGGATTTGTAAACTATGTAAGTGCATTAAACCAATAGAGGGATGGTCTAAGGCAAACTTAATGCTACACTATTTTCCACAAAGCAAAAAATGGGATCAGTTGCATCTTTAAGGGTAAATAGCATAATTGATACTAAACTTTTGCAGTATATTTCCAGTTGGCACCATTAGTTCAATTTTTTTTCTTTTTAGTATTAGAACCTAATTTCCATTTTAGGCCATGATACACATTAGGATTCCAAGTAATTTTTAATGATGTTGATGGCATAGGTCCACATCAACAAGACAATAAGCTTTCACATCACATTTATTTCTATCCTAGTCAAAATGTGGGTCCCAACACTACCTTTAACCCATAAAATCTGAATTTATTCCCAACTTCTAAACCTAAATAAATTTTTATAGCCTTTTTCTATCATTTTCTTTGACATTAAGTACACTTTGTTCCCACTAAACCAATCACAACTTTCTTTGACAAGAAGACCACTCAGGCAACCATCGTGATTAGCAGTAATTGCCGCTTGTTCCCATGACTCTACCCACCAAAACAACTAGAAGACCACTTCAACAACCATTATGAGCAATAATCACCACCGCTTGATAATGGTGATGATGGTACTACTATTGCTGATGGTACATGTATCATAAGGAACTTCAACAAATAATAACAGTAATAATAAAGAAAAATATTCAGTTATTATGCATATGATTTTAGGACTTGATTTCATTAACGAAGCCCATCTCTTAATAATGACAATAATAATAATAATACATTTGTTTGTTACTCTATATGATTGCTGCTACAACTCTTGGTCTCATGCTGCAATCTTTGTTTTTATTGGGTTTTGATTTTAGTTTTGTTGCATCTTGTGTTGATGCATACTTTTTCTTTATTGTTACTCTTAGGTATAAACTATATCTTAGGCTATTAGTTTTTTAGTTGTATTCTCTTAGTCTTTTTGTTGTGTTTTTTTAGCAAATTATTGTATAGTAAATATCTTCTAAGAGAGACCAATACCTATTTTGTCCTTGTGCAATGGTAATTTTTTGTTTTCTTAAAAATAAATGATGATAATGGTGTTAATATGTAGAAATGAGAGAGAAAAGGGAGGGAGATCGATAGTGAGAGAAATGATAAGAATAGAGTGTGAAAGAGAGATTAGGCAAAAAAAAATTAAGTAAAAAATTTTAAGTGGGACCCATAAATGATTAAGATAACCATTTAAAGAGTTAAATGATGTGGTAGTTAAGTAGTAAGCTAATGTGGAGATCCTACTTCCACTACACAAAAAATTGACCGAAGTCCCTTTGGTACTATAGCCTAAAAAGAAAATAAAAGATGTAGTGCTGAAAAGAAAAAAAAATGAACATTTGGTACCAGTGGAGCTGTTAACCCCATCTTTAGGGACTATAATGGTAAGGTTATTGCTGTATACATTAGAAGTTTAGTTGGTCTTTTTAATCTTATAGTCACTAAAGGATTGAGTATGTGATAGGCTTTGAGCTAGTTAAAAGCTAACTAGATGTCTTAGATTGTTATTAAGATAGCCAGCCAGCAACTAGTTTATGCTCTCACTGAAGGGCAATTTATGGAGTCCAGTCTTGGTGTTATTAGTGATGATTGTAAAAAGATTTGGCAAGAGTTAGTTGATGTCGAAATTATTGATATTAGTAGATTTATAAATTATGTGGCTCATAGACTTGCTAAAGCACCTGATTCTATGTCAAGTCTAATGTACTGGGAGTCTCTAGCTTGCTCATTTATTATTACAAGTTTAACTGCGAACACTTAATATATTTTTCCAATTTTCCTAAAAAAATATAATATGGGTATTGATGAGGGACAAAAATTGCCACCAAGAATTATTGGGCTTGAAAGAAGTCCAAAGCCCAACTTCGCCTGAACCCTCTAACCCCTTTAGATTGGCTAAAGCCCAGGCAAGCCCATATAAGATGGCATATCCTTCCTGAGAGGCAAAGCCTACTTTCCATCTATAAGGACCCTTACTTCTTACTTCAACCACAAGTTACTTACTTAGTAAGCTACTCTATATGGCTGAGGTTTCATAGTACAAATGTCACTATCATATGTCAACAAAGGTCTTTAATCAGGTAGCATGCCCTTAGACCCTGACACTACCAATTACCCACCACATCCTAAGAGATAAGCCCTCAATCCATGCTCTCACTACCACTATATCGACCACACCAATCGGGAGCATGTTATGTTAGAGAACATTCTTTCTCCTCCAAAAAAGAATACACACACCTCTCCCATCCATAAGCCATACAAAAGAGAAGGATCAATACATAATTCAAGTAGCTTGAAGTCTACATCTCTCTCATCTCCTTCTCTCACTAAAAATTCCCTAACCAAAGAAGAAAAACCTTCCTTCTCCTCTCACTGGAAAATGATATATTGACTTAAGCGTCAAAGGCCCTTTGCTAGGCACAAGGCCTAGCCCCTCTTGACCTTTGTTTTGTCTTTACAAGCTTCTAACATCTAGGCCTAATCTCAAAGATCCATCTCAAAAATCATCAAGTCGGTCTAGCTTTGATCAAATTGGTGTCATCTATAGGGACGTTGGTTGATCTCTTGTCCTACATCATTCTTTTCTCCTCTGAGGATAATGACACTCACTTTCCTTTCTTAGCCAACAAACACAATTACTTGCTTCTTAAGCAAACCTAAAAACTCCAACTTACCTATAAAGAACACCTAAATACTCACCCAAACTCTGCCCAGAAAAATGACTAAATCTCAAGAGCATGACGTCCATAATCCCTCAATCTCTTAACTTTCACCCTATCTCCCTACAAATACTCAAACCTCACACATTGTGGATTTGAACACCTGATTTCAACTCCTTAGCAACATTCTCACCCAACAATCCTTAGTAGGACCTAGCAGAACCACTTTAAACCTCACTAACCCTAATTTAGCCCTTACAATGAAGTTCATAACCACCTTTTCCTCCTTCATCCAAGCCATTCCATAATAACCAACATCCTTGAATCAAAACAAGATTGTCATCCCTGGAGCAACATTTAAAAAGGACATAACTAAATGCTTGACCTATAGGGACCAACTTTAGGGTAACCCTAGAATGGCAGATGGTAAAAGAATGGTTGGAGATAAGGGGAAAAGGGTAAGATCTAAAGTAGTGAAGGGGGAGGAAGAAGATACCTTTTAAGGTAAAAAGGAAGATACTGAAGACGCTAAAGTGCCATGTCCTAAAGCAAGAAATGCACATACTGAATGAATGGTGGAGCCAAATGCAACAGAAGCAAGGTGGTGAGGTGAAATTTCAAACATTTTAAAATTTCACTTCACCAAATTTTGGTCTAAACATCCATTCAAGTAATCAATTAATTTGTGTGTAAAACACAAATGCATAGAAAGAAGAAGAAAGAGTAATTATACTACCTCTTAAACGTTCCTTCTTTCTTTAAAAAAGAGATTCCCAAGTGTGAAGCCTCTAGATCATCCACACCTAGCTCACCTCTAAGTTTCCTTTAGTTTCTTTATTGTTCTTGAATCCCTCTTTTGGTTGCCCAAATTGATTCAAGATTTTCCCTCAAAAACCTTTAGGAAGTTAAGGTTTCTCTTTGATTTATTTTGGACTAAACTCATTTTCTAATTGCAAGCAATTTTGTTCTTTCACAAAGAACCAAGAAAAGAATTAGAGATTAAAAGAAAACTTGAAGAAACTATTTCTTCTTTCATTTTTCTCTCAACTTCTTTCTCTTCAAAATTGCTTCAACTTAAAAATGAAGTTCACTCTACTTAGAACATAAAACTTGTAGCTTTTATATCCTTTAGAAGACTTAACCATTAAGTCTTTACACCAAGAAACCATTTCACCCTTTTAGCTCATCATTGATGAAGGGGCAAAGGTGAATTTTGCTTATTCAAATGGTGAAATGACCATTTTATCCTTTAGGAGTAAAATAGATATTTCCATTAGCCAAAAGATGTAATTACAATTTTAAAGTTAGTAAAAAATTCTTTAACCTCTAAACCTATTATATGGGCTCATGAATAGTGATTTTTTTCTAGCCCCTAAATTGCCCCTTTTCCATATAACATATGGGCTTAGACCACATATCATGTGTTAAGGTTTTTCACTAAGCTTAAAATTAAGTATTTGATTTAGTCCAAATCAATTTCAATTTAATCTTTCTTACTTGCATCATATACAAATTAAGATTTAATTGAATAGAAACCTTCATAGATTAAACATCAGGATATGCTAGGGTCCTTGTAAATTTAATTACATGTTTAATTATTTTACCACTAATCAATTAATTAAACACTTTAATTAATTATTATGGTAAACCTTTTACACTTAAAAGGTGATCACTATTGGGTGTGTGACTTTCTAGGTTCATGTCTAATTAGCAATAGGAATGAGAAAATATTTTTCTCCAGTAATGCGAGATCCCTACTTCACACTTAGTCCCATAAGTCACGAGTGATACCTAGCATTCCATGTCATAACTATCTAATTAGAAATGAATGTTTGTAATTGATAACTTTAAATATCACATGGACTATCGATCATAAATTATCATGCACTAGAATCCCTTCATTAAAGATCCCAATCTCGACTAGGGTAATGGTTTATGTTAAACCCTAATGTGCCTCGATTCTATGCCCTTATCTCGGTTCTAATTCTTGATAAGATTAGATTCCTACTAGAAACTCTTTCTAGTGAATGTTATTATTCTGGCTAGAAACTTTAGTTATCAAGAATAACCAGATAGTATAGGATCTTAACCTCGTTTACCTGAGGTAATAAATTCTATCTTAGCAATCACTTACCTCTATACATAACAAATTAGAATTGCCACATGCCATATATTTGTACATGAATAGTATGTCTATATGAGTAGTAATAAATCCTAACTACCTATATATGAGATATAGCATCCCTTAAGTCCAAGTATTATATGCACTATTATGACCTAGATGATAAATAATTGAAAAGTAGTAAAACTCTAAATTATTATCATCTAACGTCACAGTTTGATTATTCATCCTATGAACAACCACGTGTTTGTATCGACATCATATGTCAAGTAGTATGAGAGTCACTGCCTCTATAATCATCTATGTCACATACTAATTATAGAAAACAAACAGAGGTGATGGTCTTCCAAAATTAATGATGCCTAGACATTAATCCTATGACCATGAACATATTTAAAATATTTGTACAAAAGTGATCTGTCTCTCATATTCTCAACACTTGAGAATAGATCCTCTTATAAATACTTAAGGACTATATTCAATAATATGAAACCCTTTTCACATTATGAATATATTTATTATGCCATTGGGAATTGATATATGCTATCACATAGCTATTAAATGGCTCACAGGGCACATACTGCTATCAATCTCCCACTTGCACTAGAGCCATTTTGCTTAGTATTAGAAATTCATCTTCTTAAGATGAAGTTTAACTGTTACTAACTTTTGACTTTAGTCAATGGATTAACTAAGTTAATGGTGAATGTTATTTTCTGCAAGGCTAGAATGCCCTATTCCAATAATTGATTTGATAATATCTTAATGCCTTTTGAACTATTCTAGATTTCAAATTGAGACTCAATTTCCCTTGCCATAAGTTAAGGCTGCATTATTATCACAGTAGATAGATAATCATGATGTACTATAGAAACTCTTAAAACAGTTCATAACTATTGAATCCAAAATAGTTTCTTATTTGCAACATCATATGTAGCAAATTCGGTTTCTATAATGAAGTTTGTAATAACAATTTGTTTAGAACTTTTCTAGCAAATTATTTCTTCATCACATATAACAACAATCCCAATGATAGACTTTTTATCATTTATGTAGTAACATTCTTCATTTGTCAAAATTAAATTTTAAATACTTCTCAAGTACTTTAGAATAATTTTGATTATATTTCCAATAATTTAATCCTAGATTGGATTAGAATATGTTAGTCATAATAACAACATTCTCCATGTCTGGCTCATTATACAACTCTTGTATAATTTAGACTTCTTATAGTCACACTATAAGGAATCCATGCCATATTTTCTTTAGGTATCTAGGGAATCAACCCTTAAAAAATGGATATCAAAATTTTAGGAAATAAAACTTTTGGAATTAGCATGTTAAATTTTTCAACATATTTTCCAAATATTGACTTAGACATATTTAACACTGTCACATCCCAACTTCTGAGACATGACAGTCCTAGAACATGGGGAGATATAAGGTCACCCATGCCTGTAGAACCCACTTATACTTATACAAATATAGCCTAGGATCATACCAAACCTTATACAATAACTCATTTAAAACCTTATATGAAAACCTTTAGTTGCGAAAGACAGTAATTAAACACTTCACATGTAATCCATAAGGAAATAATATTCATAATCCACTCGAAAACCTTAATAAATAACATCTCAGATTAAACATTAAAAATAAATATTCTCCAAGCATCTAATGACAACCCTTGATAACATGGTATTATTAAAGACTTGGACAAGGAATCCCCAAGCGAAGTAGAATGCTTGGGTCATCACCTTGACTCCTCACATTTGCTCACTTAGAACCACACAAGGAAAGAAAAAGGGGTGAGATAAATGATCTCAATGAGTAAACAATATAGCATATACATTAACATATGTTCCTTTAAAAAGGAAACTCATAGCTTATACATATAGGCTATGATTTACATTCATGAGTCAAGTTGCAATTTGGCAATGTTTCAATTTAACAAGTTTGTAGAAATCACACATACAACACATAGAGAGTGAAGGCTATTGCTCTATCACTCGAACACATAGAGGAGAGGTAGCATTAAACCAAATTCCAACTCCTATCACATAGAAGGTGTGAAGCTGATTAGGTCCCACGGCTAGAATCGCCCCTTTCTAGCTGAGGTGGATATACTATCCCTATCCATCGGGTTAAGATCGTGTGCATAGGTTTCAATAATTACTCACATCGGCATGAGGACTTCTGCATAAAGGGTTAAAGGTACCATAGCTAGAGCTAACGTATTCACATATAACAATAACATTTAAGGTAGCAATAACATGTATCACAATAACATTGGCAATTTAAATTTTGAGCAAAAGATACAAAGATAATGTAGTTCCAGAAAGAATATAAGTTAGGGCAATAACCACAAGGAATTATCATTGGATAAACAAAATGGTTTTTGGACCAGTTGTCTTTTGGCAACCCAAGCTTTAAAAAGAAATCATTTAATCATATTTTAGGATAAGAAGAACTTGGGTTTCAAAAGTCTCAAAGGCTCACATAACATGATATCACATATTTGTAACATAACATAATGTTACTCACACTTGTAGCATGAATACAGTGTTTACTCACCTTGTGGTTCCTTTGCTCCTAGTATACGTAGCTCTTTTTGAACCTTTAAAGCTCCTCAAGCTCTAACATCATATTTAATTTAATAATTAGTATTTATTTAGTCATGATGCTATCCTATCCCATAACTACCCTATGTGTATATAACATTCATATACACTTAGAGTTGCACATAAAAGTGCACTCATCACTTGCATATAACATGTTGAATTAAAAGTCTTGCATACTATGCCTTTATAGCCCATATGAAAACATAATATAACTCATATCAATACCTTTCCAAGGTCAACACAATATCCTTATCTTAATATCAATTCACTTTAACAATCATCTTAGTACACTTAATATTTACATATATCTCAACTTAATAAATAACCTTTCAAGTATCATACTTATCTCTTATGATCAATTCATTCAATCAATCTCTTCATCAATTCAAGATCATTAATTCAATATCATGTCATCATACAACCTACTTCCATATTATCCCATTACATTTACATATTAATCACAACATAAGGTTAATATATCTTAGGTATACCTTAAGTATACCAAAGTGCCTCTAGGCTAGTCTATAGTCATTCCTTCAACCAACATGCAATTTAACCATTTATCATACATATATACATGTCAATAATTATTAAAATGCATCACATAAAAATTATAGACATTGAGATAAAAATCTCATGGTAGGCCGAATACCCTATTAAGAGAAAAACTAAATTTTTCTTACTTTTCACACTTTTGATCTATTATAGTAATATGTAGAAATATAGTTTGAACCAAGATTTTTTATGTAAACACAAAAAAAAAAAAAAAATCATTTTAGAACATCAATCTATATGAATCGGTAACAATAGGTGTGACATATACATGAAAATTCCAATTTTAGGTTTTAGGATGCAAAACCATGAACCTTTCTTGTTTTTGGTATTTTTCGGTCATTACAGTAGTATATAAACTGGTATTTTAAACCATTATCTTTAATTCAATCATAGAAAATATTAGTTTAGAACATCCACATGTATAAATTGGCAGCCATAGATCATGATTATGCATGAAATTCCAAGTTTTAAGGTTTAGGGTGAAAATCATGAGTTTTCTAACTTTCCAGTGTTTTTCGATCATTACAGTAATATATAAACACATGATTTAAATCATTATTTTTCATCCAAACAAAACAAATATCAGTTTAGAACATCAATCACCACAATTCAGTAGCCATAGAATTATCAAACTATAGAATTTTCCAACTTACAAGTTCTAAAACGAAAACCTTGAATTTCCTTGTTTTCTGAAATTTTTTTGTCATTATAGTAATATGCAAAAATATGATTTAATTCAATATTTTTCATCTAAACACATCAAAAATTAGTTTAGAATTCAATGATGCAAAAATTGCTCCCCTTGGTGATGTTTATGCTTAAAAATTTTAATTTTGAGTTACAGAATTTACCTTTGGAGAAATCACGTAGAAAGATTTGTGTTTTCAGTAGAGAATTAGATTTATCTTTCAAAAACTCACCCAAACTAAATTAAGTTTGTAAAAATCAGTAATACCTAGTCCAAATAAATTTTCTCATAATTTAGTTCACAGAAATCAATAAGAAATCAAAAGAGAAGAAAAACTTACGATTACAGTTAAGAAATCGCAAAGTTGAAAGTATTTTTGAGAATTTTAGTAGAGAGAATTATTTTGGGAGAATTTTTCTATCAAAATACTAAAATAACAGAGTGTGGCTACTAAAACCCTAGGGCTGGCCGAATTTTGCATTAACATATGTAGGGTTTTGGGCAATTTCCAAGATTATCCTTAATGAACTAGGTTATGAGGGTTTTTTGGTAGTGGGCTTTTAGGTATTTGGGCTTTTTATTTAATTTAGGGGCTGATTATAGGTAATTAAAAATAAAATATTTTTCTTATTATTTTCTATAATATTTCCCCCAAAACATTTATTTAAAAATTTTTTTAAAATACTCATAAAATTATTTTATGCTTAAAAATCGCATTTTTGCATGAAAATTCATTTTATGTACAATAAATTATTTTATACTAATGCACTTCATATAAATCATTTATTTCACAATAATAATTCATATTAGGCACATTAAAATTAATTTAACATACCACATACTCATAAATCACATCACACATGAATTTTTATAAAATCACATATTTTGTCACAATAACTCTAAATTCAAGTAATTTATCACGAAGGCTCCTAGGATAGTACAAACACTCTCTTCAATCTATCTCTATAGATATGAATTAAAAGAATGTAAATATTTATCTCAAGATGTAAATATTTATCTCAAGTCTAAATGAAGAAAGTAATGATAAAACCATTCTACAAATGTAAATATATTAATACTTTACAAACTAATGTGTTATCCATGTACAAAACTTGAAAATGAGGATACTCCCACTATCCTTTTGTGCATTAAGGACTCATCTTACGATGATACAACTCATTAAAGTTTTGCTACTTTGGAATTTTCTTAAGACTATAAGCCTTTAGATTTATTCTATGATTATGTTTTCTTTTCTAGAGAAAGAAAACTAGTATTGACATCTATATATTAAAATCATAATCCTTATGCTTTGCTATATCATATATAGCTATAATAGAATCATCTCATAATTTGCTTCATCATGAATATACAACTTTTGTGCATTCATATAAAGTAAATTATATTTTTCTTACGATTAGATATTTTACTATCTCATGATTTACTTCATCATGAATATACAACTATTGTGTATTCATATAAAGAAAATCATATCATATAGAAAAATTAGATATTCTACTAACCCTTTTAGCAGCATATAAAGATAAAACATTTAGTTAGTTTTAGACTTTTTACGTGGTTGATCAAATTTACTTTGATCATTTTGTTGGACATTATTTGATGACATTCACCCAATCATTTTATCTTTCTCAATATATCACTTTCTTGAATAAACACTTTATCAAGAAATAACATTTTTCTAACAACTCTTTATTATGCAAAAGATAGAAATATTATCCTAAACCACCTTTAGGATATCCAACAAATCTTATCTTAATTAGATTTATCTTCCAATTGTCTAACTTTTGCTTATCAAATAAGCTAGATATATCAAATCTTGGAATTTTGATATCTATCCATATCATATCATATATGAATTAGGATTAGATAGACCTTAGAGAAAATTTTATTTAAGAATATTATGCTATTACTTGTAAATTTCCACAAGGAAATAAATAAAAACTTTTATAGTTCATCATCTATTACATCATATCATATATGTTGTAATTTATTCTTTTAAAAATACCATCACATATGGTTTTCCCAAAAAAAATTATGATTATATGCCGATTTTATATTTAGGGAATTCCTAAAAAATTGGTAATCAAGTTCTCTCCACTTCAATCAGATCAAAGGGTTATGATACTCTTTCCCTTTTGCATGAAATACCCTTAATATTTATTTTCCTTTTCATCTTGAATTTCTTGAACATTTCAATGAATTCAAGTAAATATTTTATTGTGTTTACCTTTTTCCGAACATGTCAATATCATATATATATAGGTAAATACAATAAATTAGGGAAAATTCCCACTAACCATTTTACAAATGGTATTGATGCATCTATATGCATAAATTCTAAAACTTCTTTGATTTCTATCCTTTTGTCTAACAAAAGGTGATCTAGTTGTTTTGCATTAGATACTAGACTTCTAAATGGAAACAAGATCACACCCTAATGCGTAGTGACACATGTTATCCAACTAAGTTGTCTTATCTTTAGCTAAACAAACTAATTAACGAAATCATAATGGTTTTAAATTAGAGTTCTTTATGGCATTATCATAAAAGTACTTAAAGTTGTTTTGTTATTATTAACTTAATAGTAATACATCAAACATATAATTCATACTCTTAAGTTTATTACCATAATAAACTATGCAATCATTTTTTTTGTAACAGAGTTTATAATTCCTTGAAGTTATAGAATAATATAGCTTAAGTATGAAATATATACATAATTTATAAAATATGATTTTAAAATCATCATTAAGTACATAGTAGACATACAAAATATGATTTCTAAAACCATCATAAAGTATTCTAAAAGCTCTTTGGAAACAAACACTTTGCCCTTTAGATTTTTCAAAATCACTTCATCTAACTCCATGCTTCCGTTGCTTACTCTGATCATGCATATGGCATAGAAGCACCTATATCATGAATCATAGCAATAGATGAACTATACGAATCATTGGAATATAGTAACAAGGGATAGATTTACTTTCACAAGGTCTATCCTTCTCCTTGTCCTTTAGTATTCAAAATACTTAGAACAATTGCTTTTCCAATATTCATTACATTGACAATAGAAACATTTTCTTTTGTTAACTATAGCATTATCTATGTTCTTGTCCCTCGCAATTTCCCTTTTTGGATTTATAATAGAAACTTTTCTATTACCTTAAAGTGCATTTTCCATCTAATGGAAATTTGGAATGAATTTGAAAAATTAAACTATTTGAAAATTATTATTCATTAAAACATCTAGACTCTCTAGTTATTTGATGAATTCAATCATCACATGAAAATAATTCCAAGTTTAGTTTAATTCAAATTAATAAGAAATAAAAGAGGTTTCTCACAATTGAAATTCTTTCATAAAGAATACTAGATAGAAAAATAGAAGAACAAGAAATTAAAGACGAAACTTTTTCTTCTTTGATTTCTTTTCTCTAATTTCTTACTCTAGTTGAATAGTAAGAATAAGAACAAGAATTAAAAATATAGAGAACACAAAGAAAAATAAAGTTATGAAGATCAAAAAGAAACACTTTCTTCTTTTTCTTCCTTTATAATTTATTTTCCTCTCCTTTTTCTTTCTTTTGTTTTCCTTTCTCTTTCTTTATAATTTTCTTCATATTCAAACAAAATAACTACCTTAATATTTCATATTAATCAGTGTATTTATGTTTATCATATAATTCTTGTAAACGATGCAAAATTACTTAGAGCCTTGTTATGCTCATATGTTGTTTTTACAACCCTTTACTTATAAAACAATCATATAGCATCAACCTCATCTAATATTTTGTTTCCATTATAGTAAGAGTGATATGTTCCTTTGGAGTAGTATTTTCTCTAAAAGACCAAGAACAAATCAAGTTGAATACATACACTATGTACTCAAACGCAAGGACCATTTTAAGGTTATCAAACCAGTCCATAGATTTTGGCCTTGTAAGCCTAAAAGAATTAAATATATTCGCAGGTAGGTTTGTCAATTTCATAATATCAAAATGCAAAAAATAATAAGATTAATAACTTACATAATTATGTAGCTACCATAATGATTTGTTCTTTAATCAAAATGGTAATCCTACTAATTTGGCAAATCCTATACTTTCAAATAGGAAACAGAAATCTCATTGGCGTAGATTTCTAGTAAGTGATTGAATTCTTATTAGATTATCACAAATTCCTCAAATACACATTATCAATATTGGATTTAGATATCTAACAAGTGAACAACACTTGTTCATCACCACTCTTTGTGAGGCTCAATCAATCCATTTCATAGTGTTTCTAACCTCAGATATGCATTGTCATTATTGGCTTTTCACACTAGTCAGGTCAAACCCATTGGACCAACAAATATAGTGATTTGAACATCATATGTCTTAGATACTCATTGTCAATATTGACATACAATGTATCATATACTCATAAAATCACATGCTTCACAATAACTTTAAGAAAACATTCAAACCAAATATATCACCTCTATGTATCCATAACCAATGACATAAATGTTTGAATTTTCTTGAACTATTGTTCCAATGGAGAACCATGACTCGATATTTTCTTTAGAAGATTTTCGGGCTTTATTGATTAGTCTTACTTTGCACATTATCCATTTTAAACATACATCACCTGCATTTATATATATCACATATATGTTTCATAAAATGGACAATATACATAGAGGTATGATTATGGATTCCATGGATCCACTTCCTAACCACAAAGAATGGATATGGGATTTAGGTTAGACAAATTACAAACATGAAATTACAACACTTGTATCTTCATGCTCCCACTAGGCATCTTCATGGGTTGAACCTCTTCTTGTTCTTACATCTCCACATCTCCATATGTACATTAGTAACCTTGGCATTGCAAGGTGAGATTATAAAAACAAAAGAGCTTATAGACTCAATGAAATTAATTTACAACCTAAATTAATAATTAACATTCAATTGCATGCCAACAAATAATAAAATTAATTATTACATGTCCACATAAGAAATTATACATTATGGTTTTTAATCCATGATCAACCGTCCATGCCTCTCAAACAACAACAAAACATATATATACAACAATTGCATTTATAGGTATGTTGTTCATCATTGGAACATTTCCAAATTTTGGAACATTTCCAAAAAACCCATTTTGAATATCACATATTCAAGGTTTCTATAGCTTAAAATCATATTTTAAGTCATAGAAATTTTTTTGATTGAAAAATAAATCCAAAACAATTTTGGAAAAAATTAAAGTTAGGTACAAATACAGAGGATTTCGTGACCACCTTCACAACTGCAATATGGATTTCGCGGGTGCGAAATTTGAATCGCAATCACGATTCTTTAGACTAACATGAAAAACTTGTTCTGATCCTCAAATTCATGGGTACAAGCTCATTTTTGCAATCATGATTTACCAATCATGGTCATGATATTTGATTCACGAGCATGAATTTTATGTCCGAGAGCATAACATTTGTGCAACAACTCCCTTTCAACCAAATCAAAAACCTCCAAGACAACATATATGAAGGTTTTACATAGAAATTAAGTGGCTCTGATACTATCGAAGGAATGGGAGCCAAATGCAGCAGAAGCAAGGTGGTGAGGTGAAATTTCAAACATTTTAAAATTTCACTTCACCCAATTTTGGTCCAAACATCTATTCAAGCAATCAATTAATTTGTGTGTAAAACACATATGCATAGAAAGAAGGAACAGTAATCATATTACCTCTTGAAGGTTCCTTCTTTCTTTAACAAAGAGCTTCCCAAGCGAGAAACCTCTAGATCATCCACGCCTAGCTCACCTCTAAGTTTCCTTGGGTTTCTTTATTGTTCTTGAATCCCTCTCTTTGTTGCCCAGATTGATTCAAGATTTTCCCTCAAAAACCTTTAGGAAGTTAAGGTTTCTCTTTGATTTGTTTTGGATGAAACTCATTTTCAAATTGCAAGCAATTTTGTTCTTTCACAAAGAACTAAGAAAATAATTGGAGATTAAAAGAAAACTTGAAGAAACTATTTTTTCTTTTCTTTTTCTCTCAACTTCTTTCTCTTCAAAATTGCTTCCACTTAAAAATGATATTCACTCTACTTAGAACATAAAACTTGTAGCTTTTATATCCTTTAGAAGACTTAACCATTAAATCTTTGCACCAGAAGACCATTCCACCCTTTTAGCTCATCATTGATGAAGGGGCAAAGATGAACTTTGCTTTTTCAAATGGTGAAATGACTATTTTATCCTTTAAGGGTAAAATGGACATTTCTATTAGCCAAAAGATGTAATTACAATTTTAATCTTAGTAGAAAATTCTCTAACCCCTAAACCCATCACATGGGCTTGTGAATAGTGAATTTTCTTTAACCCCTAAATTGCCTTCTTTTCCATATCACATATGAACTTAGGCCACATCTCATGTGTTAAGGGTTTTCACTAAGCTTAAAATTAAGTCTTTGATTTAGTCCAAATCAATTTCAATTTAATCTTTCTTATTTGCATCATATACAAATTAAGATTTAATTGAATAGAAACCTTCATAGATTAAACATTAGGATATGCTAGGGTCCTTGTAAATTTAATTACATGTTTAATCATTTTACTACTAATCAATTAATTAGACACTTTAATTTATTATTATGGTAAACCGTTTACACTTAGAAAGTGATCACTATTGGGTGTGTGACTTTCTAGGTTCATGTCTAATTAGCAATGAGAATGAGAAAACATTTTTCTCTACTAATGCGAAATCCCCATTTCACACTTAGTCCTATAAGTTGTGAGTGATAGCTAGCATTTCATGTCATAACTACCTAATTAGAAATGAATGTTTATAGTTGATAACTTTAAACATTACATGGACCATCAATCATAAATTATCATGCACTAGAATCCCTTCATTAAAGATCCCAATCTCGGCTAGGGTAATGGTTTATGTCAAATCCTAATGTGCCTCGATTCTATGTCCTTATCTCAGTTTTAATTTTTGATGAGATTAAATTCCTACTAGAAAAATTTTCTAGTGAATCTTATTGCTCCTCCCATAAACTTTAATTATCAAGAATAACCAAATAACATAGGATCTTAATCTTGTTTACCTGAGGTAATGAATTCTATCTTGGTGATCACTTACCTCCACACATAACAAATTAGAACTATCACATGCCATATATTCGTACATGAATAGTACATTTACGTAAGCAGTAATAAATCCTAACTACCTGTGTATGAGATATAGTATCCCTCAAGTCAAAGGATTATATGCACTATTATGACCTAGATGATAAATAATTGACAAGTGGTAAAACCCCATATTATTATCATCTGACGTCACAGTTCCACTATTCATCCTTTGAATATCCAGGTGTTTGTATCGACATCATATGTCAAGTAGTATGAGACTCACTACCTTTATAATCATCTATATCACATACTAATTATAGAAAACAAATAGAGGTGATGGTCTTCCTAAATTAATGATGCCTAGTCATTAATCCTATAACCATGAACATATTTAAAATATTTGTACAGGAGCGATTTGTCTCCCATATTCTCAATACTTGAGAATAGATCCCCTTACAAATACTTAAAAACTATATTCAATAATATGAAACCCTTTTCACATTATGAATATATTTATTGTGCCATTGGGAAATAATATCTACTATTACATAATTATTTTATGGCTCCTATGGCACATACTGCTATCACATACACGTAGTAGGGACTCTCATGCAAACAGTCGAGAACAAGTCAAAGATGGCCACCATTCACATTATCTTAAGAGCAGCGATGCTGAATAGAATAATAGTAGGAGGAATGAAGCCAAGAGAGGCAAATCAAGGAGTAGAGGGGATATTGACAAGTAATTTGGAAAAAGGGGGTGAAGGTGTGATTAATTAGAATTCAGTTCTTCTTCACATCGAATAGACTAGAGAGGTAAAGTAGTTAATAGCAGAAGGAGGGATAGAAATGTGAGGGAAGACATGTAGCAATTCATAGATGAAATGAAGCAAGATCAAAATAAAAAAGCCATCGATAAAACGCTCAAATTGGCACTAAAATCTCATTTCACTAAGTCTATTCAAGACTATTGTATGCCCAGTAAATTTAAGCCCTTATCTCTTAAGAAATACAATGTTGAGTCAAATCCTAGACTCCACATCTAAGATTATAGGTATGTGGTGGAGCTCCAAACCACTGATGATAAAGCATTATGTAGAGCTTTTAGAGGCTCATTAGAAGGAGCTACAACCCGTTAGTTTGATGGCTTAGAGGAGGGGAGCATTTCCTCTTTCATAGAGCTAGCCACAGCTTTTTTTTCATGCATCGCTTTGCCTCTAGCATCCTAATGGAAAGAAAGATGTAGTATCTCGAGTCAGTGATGCAAAAGGAAAATGAATCTTGAGAGGCTATATGGCATGATTTAATAAAAAGGCACTAAAAGTTACTCAGCTTGACCAAGCCAGAATGGTCAAAGCCTTAGAGAATAGGACCTCTCACACAGACTATTTCAAAGCATTATGCAGACACTCTCTCACACTCTAGAAGATGTAATAGGCCTTACACAAAAATATATCAGACAAGATGATGCATTTCCTTTCGGTCAATTCTCAAAGAGGAGAAAGACCAAGATGGCTTCCAAAGTTGATGCAAAGCTGAAGAATTAGTTAAAGTTTGAAGTGAAAGAGGAAGATGAAAAGCCATTCAGAAGGTGAAGAAATGTAGAGGTCAAGGAAACAAAACACCACCTACCTTTGACCCAACAAACTTACACCCTTGAATGCTAGCCTGGTAGAGGTGTTTACTACATTCAAGGATCAAAATATTTAGACTCACCCTAGGCCCATGCTTGGTCAACCTTAAAGGAGAGATCAAAGCAAGCACTACCTCTTTCATAATGCCTATGGTCATAATACAAATGACTATAGGTGGTTGATTGAAGAAATAGAGAGGTTGATAAAGCAAGGATACTTGGGCAGGTTCATAAAAAAAGACAGTAGAGATAAGATAGGTCCTACTAGAGATAAAGGGAAACAACCTAAGAGGCCAAATGATGGCTCGGTAGGGGTCATCCATTGCATTACTGGGTGGCCAAATGAGGCAATAGTAAGTAACAACAAGGCAAAAGCACTTGCAAAGAGAAGAGAGGAACCTGAGTACATATATTGTAGTGGGTCAAAGGTTAGAGCAGCTAGGCTAGATGGGAGTACCTTTCGCACCTCACATGTAAACCCTCTGGTCATCTAAACAGTAATAGCCAATTATGTATTGAAATGAATCTTGGTTGATGAATGTAGTTTAGTCAATTTGTTAATAGCAAATGCTTAAGAGAAGATGGGATTTAACGAAGATGGGAATAAGTGAGTAATCCAGTCCGTACCCTAGATGGAATAGAAGTCCCATCAATAGGAATGGCAAAGCTGCCATTCACAATAAGCACTTCCTAGATAATGTGATGGTTATGGCTACATTCGTAGTGATCCAAATGTTGTTAGCCTATAATGTTTTGATTGGTAGACCCTTCTTGTATGACCTTGATGCCTCCACTAATATAAGACACTTAAGGATGACAATCCCTAAGCCTAATGGAGGAGAATTCTATATGTACAGCATACAAGAGTAGTATGAGACCAAGCAAGAAAGGAAGAAAGCAATAAAAAGGCTCTACTGGAATACAAGTTGAAGAAGTAGTTGTAGTTGAAGCCATTGCTAATCTCCTAGAGCAACGAACTAAGCCACTTGAGAAGCTAGAGAAGCTTTTGATGAAAAAAAAGAGCCAGAAAAATTCTTGCTCATAAACTCTTCCCAAGAAAAAGAGTAAAAGTTCATGCCTGTCAATTCTTGAAGGAAAATGTAGCTAACTTTGCTTGGAATTTGGCTAAGATGGGAGGTAAACCTTGAAGTAATAACTCACTGGCTAAACATAAATCCTTCATAGAAACTAATCAAACAAAAGAAGAGATGCTTTAGAGCACCAAGCAATTATTGACCAGGATGTAGACAAGCTAATAAATGTAGGGTTAATAAGAGAAGTGCAATAGAATGACTAGGGAATATGGTGCTAGTCAAGGAGGCAAATGTGACTTACAAAATGTGTGTGGACTTCACAGAACTAAACAAGAAATGTGCCAAAGATTCCTTCCCCTCCCATGATAGATAAGCTAGTGGACTCAACAGTTGGGTAAGGATTTCTATCTTCTTTTGAAGGAAAAGGAAAACATGGGATCACTAGATCAAAATGCATCCGGATGATGAGGAGAAGACCTCATTCATCACAGAAAAGGGTCTCTACTATTATGTGTCAATGCCGTTCAGCCTGAAGAATGTTAGAGCTACATATCAATGCCTAGTGAATAAGATGTTCAAAGAGCAGTTGGGTAAGAACATGGAGGTGTATGTAGATGATATAATGGTGAAGAGTAGGAGCTCTAAAGAGCCCCTTTGTAATTTGGTTGAAGTATTAGGGATCATGAGCAAATATGGGATGAAGCTCAACCTAAAGAAGTATGCTTTCTTCATCGAAAAAGGCAAATTTCTAGGATGTAAGGTTAGTGACAAAGGGATTGAGTCCAACTGAAAAAAAAGTAAAAGCTACTTTAGACATGGCAACTCCTATAAATCTTAAATAGGTGTAGAGACTGATGAGGTAAATTACTGTGTTAAACAGGTTCATGTCCAAATCAGCAGAGAAATACCTCCTTTTCTTTAAGAAATTGAGAAAATCATCAACCTTCGAATGGTAGAGAAGTGTTATGCTACTTTCAAAGAGCTTAAGGCTTTCTTAAGTTTAGAACATATTTTGAGTAGACCTTTCAGGCAAAGAAGTGCTAATCTACCTGTCTGCTTTAGACCAAATAATGGGCTCCATATTGATCAGGGAAGAGGGGTCAATTCAAAAGCCAATCTATTATTTCTGCAAAGTCTTTTAAGGGGAGAAGTTGAATTATTTGCCAATAGATAAGTTGGCATATGCCCTATTGCTTTCAGAGAGGAAATATAAAGTATACCTATAGGCTCACTAAGGAGTGGTTAATCATAGACCAGCCTTTACAGAAAGCATAGCATAAACCAAAAACATCAAAAGAATGTTATGTTAGTTGGTAGAACTTGGGCAATATGGGCTGCAGTACAAAGCAAGTTCAACAATAAAGGCTTAGGTGTTAGCATATTTCATATGTAAATGCTCCTTTGACCTTGAGTAAAGGCCAAAAGAAGAATATCCTAAAAAAGCATGCAAAGCTAAGCAGTCATCACTAAAACTGAAGCTCAACTGGGAGTTGCTCGTAGATGGGGTAAGTTGTAAAGAAGGGAGTGGCATAGGAATCATGCTGAAAAGTGCCCAAGGGCTCTTGTTAGCATATGCTCTTGGGTTAGAATTTGAAGCCACTAATAATATAGCAAAATACGAGGCTGAGATCCAAAGGCCTACGCTTCGTAGATTGCCTTCATTTGGAGGAACAGACAGTGTATAGCGATTTATAGCCGGTGGAAGGGCAAATCGATAGGCAATTTGAGGCAAAAGAAGAAAACATGACTAAGCACTTATAGAAGATGATGGCTATTATCCAAAAGATGAAGCATAAGGAATGAAGCTGCAGTTTAAGAAGATTTCAATAGAGGACAATTGCAGAGCTGACGGCCTCAGTAAACTAGCAGCAATCAATCCTATTGAACTCCCTCGGAGAATATTTGTTTGGACTTTAGCCTTCCCAAGCACAGAGGAAGGAGATGAAATAATAGAGATAGATGAAGAGCCATATTGGTTAGATCCTCTCAAGATGTACTTAGAGAAAGGTGAGCTCCTAGAAAACTTAAAAGAAGCCAACAAAGTTAAGTGGTAAAGCGCCCACTTTTCTTTGCATAATGGAATTTTATACAAGAGAGCTTACTCTCTTCCTTGGTTGAGATGCTTGAGACTAAATGAAGCTGGGTATGTCCTTAAGGAGATACACGAAGGTTCTTGTGGGATACATATAAGGGGAAAAGCATTAGTAGCAAAGTTGATCAAACAAGGGTGCTATTGGCCTAAAATGAAGAATGATGACATGGCTTTCATCAGGAAATGCCCATCATGCTAGAAGTTTGATAATGGAAAGCATGTCCTAACAGCAAAAAAAAATGTCTATCTCAAGTCCATGGCCCTTTGCCAAATGGTGAATGGACATTGTAGGACCTTTTCCCATGACATCAGGACAAAGGAAGTTCCTTTTAGTAGTATTGAAGTACTTCACCAACTAGGTCAAAGCAGAGGCATTAGCCACCATCACTATCAAAAAAGTTATTAATTTTTTTTTAGGGAGAAATGTTATGTGTAGGTTTGGCATCTCATACCAGCTCATTAGTGATAACAGAAAGCATATCAACAATGCTAAATTGAGAACCTTTTATTAAAGGCTCTAAATCAGAAAGAACTTCTCATCAATGACCCATCCATAAACAAACGGCTAGACAGAAGTGATCAATAAAATGATCTAATAAGGACTAAAGCAAAAGTTGGATGGATGTGGCTGAAGATGGGTAGAAAAACTATACTATGTCTTATAGGCATATTGAACAACCCCAAGGCAACAGACTGGAGAGACACCTTTCAGCTTGACCTATGGATTAGAGGCAGTGATTCTTATGGATATTGGCCTACCTAATGGGAAAGTCAACTATTGCAAAGACAAAAACAATGGCCTCCTTGAAGAGCTCAGAGATATGGCAAGCATCCTATTGGTAGCTTACAAATAATAGGCTGCTAATTACTTCAAAAAGAAAGTTAAAAACCAAGTGTTTAGCGAAAAAGACTTGGTCATGAGGTTTATCAAAACCACTGGGAAGTACAAAGGTACGACCAAGCTCGAGCCAAAATGGGAATGACCCTTTAGGGCACAAAAAGTCATAGGTCTAAGCACCTACAAATTTGTAATGATGCAAGGTGATGAAGTTCTTCATACTTGGAAAGTTCAACACTTGAACATGTATTATCAATGAAAAATCAATAAAAGAAATAGATTTTACATATTAGAATTAAAGAAGTTTAGGTTGTTGGGATAAGTTCACAAGAGGAAAGTAGAGACAACAGGCTAATAGTGATAAGTACATCAAGCTAAATCCTAACTAGAGAAAGCTTAGCCTAAAAGGAGAATCTCTAAATGAGCACTTCCGAAGGGTGAATGTTGAGACTATAGCACGAAGGGTAACATAGTTTGAGGAAATGCCTATAAGCAATAAATGCCTCGTAAATCATAAGATGGATTCCCTAAAAAGGGGCAAAAGCTTTAGTAAATCTAGGCCAAAAGACCTAGCGAGATTCTAGGCATTTCTCAAACCTCATAAATAGTAAGATGGGCTTTCTTCAAGAAGAAAGCAAGAGTCTTGGTGAATATAGGCGAAGAAGCCTAAGCAAAAGCATAGGCAAAACAGCAAATGATCATGGATGAGCCCAGGCGAAAGTCTATAAGGCGAAGGAGTTCTAAAAGATGTCTAATATAGTGTTCTAGGAAGGCCTCTCTCACTTAATTAGGGAAGGGAATAAGTCATAGCCTCTAATGCACTTCTTTACATCTTTAAATGCAAAAATAATGTAAGGAAAAGTCCAAATACACGCACAAACATACAAGTCATTCAGCAAAATTACAATTTAATAATATACCAAACAACATTGTATAAAATAGTTTTATTTTATTTCATGAAGATAAGTATACAAAATGTATTCAAGTTACATGAAAAAAATGAAAAACAAAAACAAAACACAATACAAAAATATGGTGAAGAAGAAGTCTTATAATAGAGGATCTAGAGGAGGGTCTTTGTTATAAGGAACAATGGCCATAGAAGTATCACTAGAAACTAATTGAGGGTCACTATGAGAACTAAAAGGCATAACAGTAAATATGGGTTCAACAAGTTGAGCTTCACCAATACCATCAACTCCTTCATCTTTGTCTCTTTCAACTTCGTTGGAGGACTCAAAGATAGGAGACATTGGCAAAGTTGCTTCCTTCTCCCAAGAAGGTAAGTCCTCAGTTTAGGGAATGTTCTCATCTTTCTCAAAGGTAGCTTTTTAAAATTCAAAGAGATCAAGGTAAGAGACTCTATAGTAGCTTCTGATTTAGCCACCACCTATAAAATCCAAGAAAATTGGACCTCTGCATCTTGCAGGGCACTATTATAATACTGGGCATTGTAAGTGTGGTAGGTTATAATCTCATCAAAGCCCTTCAGTTGCATGAAATCTATAATAGCCCTCTTCCTATCCTCTTCAGCTTGTCTCCCCCTCTCCTCTGTAGCCTTAGCACTTTAAAATGCCTATTTGTACCCCAAACTCAGTAACTCAGAGCTCATGTTGAATCCTTTTAAGATCTTAGCAAAGAGTAGGAATCTGCTCTACCTCGTTGCTCTTTTTTAGCCTCTTCAGTTGGGCATCCAAATTAGTAATAGCCTTGTCTTTGCCAGCCACTATAACTTAAAGGGCTCTTACTTTTTCCTTAGCTTTCAAGCGAGCCTCATCATTCACCTTTGACTAGGCCTCCAATTTAGCCCTTTGCTTCTCCAGATTCCTAATCCACACACTTCTTCGCTACTCCTCCTTGAGAGTTAACCAAATAGCCTAAAGCTCTAACTCCAACTTCTTACCTCTCTCTTATAACCTGCCTTATAGTATTGTAATGATCCTTTAGGAGGCCAAGATCTGTGTGCAAAACCATAGTGTCTAGAGGCGCCTACAAAATAAGGATAATAAGAGGAAAAAAGAATAAAGTGGAGCAAAAGAACCTTTCAACAACTTGAAAGCATGAGTGAAATAAATAGCAAAATGTACCTTTTCCAATATCGCCTCCTACCTTGCCAATGTCTCAAAAGCAAACCCAAACATTGAAGTAGGGACAGGGCAGAGGAAAGTCAAAAAGGCTAGAATTGTTGGTGGAGGAGCGAGAGTAAGCCTAGTCCCTTTAGGAGGCTAAGCCTTTGCTAGGTCTTTACCTCCCTTAAACAAAGGCAAGCTCTCCTTGATGACCTTCATCTGGTCCTCAATCCTCTGCTTCATTATTGGAGGGCTTGAGTCTTCTACATTGACAACTATGAATATGTTAAAAGCGTGGTTGGGTCCTACAATTGACAACTATGAATATGTTAAAAGCATGGTTGGGTCCTACATCACAAATATGTCTTAAACATGAGGAGGAGGAGGAACCTTTGTAGCTAACCTCTTCCTTAGCATAAATTCCTTCATTGTTAATTTTTTCTTAGGAGGCTTGGAAGGAGAAGGACTTAGTTAGGTTGCAGCACCCTGACCTTCTATAATCAACTATGCCAGAGAAGCCACCCTCGGAGAATCATCTTGAACCTCTATAGTTGGCTTCATTATATTCGAAGGCTCTACCTGAAGAAGAGCATCCTCAGTTAGCACTACCGAAGGTTTTGAAATGGTAGCTATTGTAAGAGGTTCCTCCATTGTAAGCCTTATTGAAAGCAAAACAACAATACCCCTTATAGGACCTGAAAAGCAAAAAGAAAAAGAGTCAAGAACAAAAAATAATAAAATGTTAAAGTAAATAAATAAATTGAAAGAGGAATTGCCTCTAAAAGAAATGGTCCTTCCTTTGATCACAGTCTTAGTGGGGGAAGGATAGAGAGCCTGAAGTGTATCCAAGTCAGGCAGTGAAGTCCTCCTCTCCACAAACTCCTCCCAAGATGCTATCTCCGTGGAAGTGGGGGCCTCCTAAGCTTAATAGTCCTTGACCACCTAAGATGGGTGCTCTTAAGTTTCATCCTAAGATCAAGAAGGAGGAAAGATGAAGAGGGAAAGGTAGGATAATTAATTGTCCCTAGCTCAATTTCAGGCAAATTGAACTTCTTCACAAACAAAGCCAATTTAACAATGAATTTCGCATTGTTGATGATGTCCTCTAGTTGTTTCTCCAAGTTCCCCAATTGCTCAACCCTCTGGAGTTGTAGGCAAAGGTATAAAAGATGTTGGTAGAAGGAGGCCCCCTCTTCTTTGACTTTTAAGGGCTCAAATCATGCACTCCTTTCCCTTTCCCAACAACTGGAGGAGTAGGAGTAAAGGAAGGGGAGGAAGTGCTCTGGATTTAGGAATTGCAATTCCCTTATAAGCATCAGCAGGCCTTGAGACAAGCATGGCGAAGGCAAAAGTCAAAGGGAATGTCCTCTGCACAATAAGAATAGCAGGGTTAAAGGCTTTAACAAGTCACTTTATGATACCACTGATCACCCTTATGTCAGTCACATTCAATTGGGTCTGCTATCCCTAACTCGTTAGATGGCCTTGATCTGCTAGTGCGTGCTTCGCTGGTCCTTCATGAGTTCCAACTAATGAAGGGTTAAAGTTTGCCATCAGATAAAGGCTTAGCCTCCCTATGCAAGGATCTAACACAGAAAGCTTAGCATTGAATGTGCAAATTTTAGGTGACACTCCCTCAATCACCCTTAGAATGTCCTGATAATTCTCAGGATTCCTTGCCTTCACTACAAAACACAAACAAAACATAAATAAGCAATACACCTAAAATGCTACATTGCTTCACCAGATAAACTGAGGTAGCAAAACATACCTTGGATGTCTTTTAAAGAAACTTGGGCGTAGGGTTCCCATCAATGTCCTGTATATGGATAGAAGATCCCATCTTCTCAGCATCATACATGTAGCCCTGATGAAGGAGAGTCCTTATGTCTTTCTTCTCGTCACTAGTCAGCCTCTCTAACCAATCCCTAAGGCCTTCAAATTATAATAAGAAGCAGCCAAAAATCCAAAACCAACAGACTTGTCACCCTGGCCATTAGTGACCTCAATAAGGCTGAATTTGATCTTTTAGTCCTTCACCTTATTCACCTTGTGATACGAACCCCAAGTATATTAAATTTGAGACCCAATTATCTTTATGCTTACAAGCAACTTCTTGGAAAGCTAAATCAGGTTTTCCCTAAGCTCACAACCCAAATCTAATCTGTGATAGAGCACCTTGGAATATGATCACCTTTGGATGATGATCTCCATGACACAATACCAACTTATGAAAGAGAACCTTGGAATAAATACGCACAAATTAATTAGCTTTGATTTTATGAACTTGATTCAAGCAAGAATCAAAACCAAAAGATCATTCTTAAGAAAACTGAATTTTATTAATCATAACATTACTTCTTTTTACATGAATGGTTGAGTTTATATAAAGACTTAACCCTAAATTAGAATCAACCATGGAATACGAAATCTTCCTAAACAAGGATTGAAGATTCCTAATTACAAACTAATTCCTAAATAATAACTAAGCTAGAACTAAATTCTAAAATAAGTTTGGAATCCTTCCTATACAAGAGAAGCTATTTCCTAACTAGAAACTAAAATCTAATTAATTAAACTATAAAATTCGGATGGGCCTTTGACCTAACATAAAATAGGCCCAAAACTAACTAAAACATGAAAATAAAGTAGTTTAAACAACTCTTGGCCTATATACATAACAGAGGCAGCTAAAACACTAAATAATACATGATAAATTGAATTTGAAAGGCCCAAATATGGAGGGTCCAATTTGAATGAAGAATGGTAGCCTTGTAAACACTTGAATAGATTAGGCCCAAGCAAATAGGAATGTAATTTGGCTTCTTCATCTTGACATGAGGCTTGAATAGATTGATTAAGCCCTTGAAGCTTCCTTGAACGCAATTAGATCCATATACAAAGCTCATAATCTAAATATCCTTGATTGGTTTATAGGAAACTTCATACAACCTTATTTTCTTCTTGAATGATCCATCAATCATGCACAATGGTTGTATTGCAAGCCTTTATAAGCCATCTTGATAGAAATGACAACCTTGAATAACCTTCTTGAAATCTTTATCATGCATGTATCTGTGAACTTATTGCAAGGCATATGGATTCTCATCATTCCCTCCCTCCTCAAGATGATTCGTCCTCGAATCTTGACTTGAGCACTTGGTAGGAAATGCAATGATTTTGTCACCTCTTTTCTTCTATGAAAATCCTTCTTTAAAATCCTAAAAAAGAAAAACTAAACTAAACAAAGAAAATTCAAGCTTGTTGGTGTTAGAAAACAGAACATCCTTGATATTTGCTTTTTCAACTATACTCACTTGTTTTTTCTCTTCTCTCTCAATCTTTTTATTTGAACTTTCTATTATTTCTTTTCTCTTATTTGAAAGTTCATTTTCTTCCTTACTAATTCTTTCTTTTCACACTCACTCTTTTTCTTTTCACTCTCTTTCTTTATGCACTCTTTGTCTTTTATTTCATTATTTACAATAAGCTCAGCTTTATTTTTAACAACTACTTAAGGAGGATCATATATTGGAGTCTCTTCATGAATAACTTCTTCAACCTTTGATGAGAACTCTTAACTTGTAAGCTTTAAAGGTTTTAAGTCATCTTCATAAGTCACTTCTATAGTTTTATTTTGCACATCACTTTCCTCCTTTTTAAAACTCTCATCACCTTCATCCTCCCTTTTTTGATACACTCAATTCTATCACTACAAGCTCAACAACACCATTTTGTCTTTAAAGTTCTTCCTCTCTTTTTCTTTTTATTTGTATTTTAACTCGATCGTCATACAATTCTTTTTGAGAAAGAGGAGCAAGGATAGTATGCTTACCATCTTTTAGAGGGACCTTGTAGTGGTTAGTAGGTTTGATGTGTTTTGCTTGACTAATATGTATCCTTGGTTTTCCAAACAAAACACGTGTCACATTCATTGGTACAACATCACACCAATCTTCACTTTTATACCTTCCTAGAGAGAATGAAACTAAAGCTTGCTCTTTAATCTTGACATATTTATTCAAAAAATACAATGAGTGTGGCCTTGGATGCTTTCTAATGGGCAAATTTAATTTCTCAACTAGCTCAAGGCTTGCAAAATTGACAACCCTCAATCTATCAATGATCTATGGCATACTCTATCTTGGATGCGACATCTTTTATGAAAAACATCATTACATTCTTCATCCCTAATATCCGCATACCTACTTCTTGCCTAATAGCCATTAATTCTTTTTGAAATTCTTGATCAACTTCCATTGTAAAAAACTGAAATTGTTAGTAAAGTAAAATAATACCTCACTTCACTCCCTCATGTGTTTCACTCAATTATTGCCAATCACTTGTGTTTCACTCAATTTGTTATGGCTTTTCTCTTTATGAACTCACACTTAGCCTTTTTCCACTCAATCTCTTGTTAGGATTAGTTGCAAAACATCAAATTAACAAAATTTTTACTAAGTTACAATGTGAATAAAATCCAAAGACTCAAAATAAAACAAGAAACAAGAAATAAGAAATCCTAATGATACTAGGAAAACGAGAATCCTAATTGAACAAGGAAAATAAAATTAGCATTTGGACTCAGAAAAATAAAAATAGAAATCCTAATTGAAATTGGAAAACAAAAGTTAAAATCCTAATAGAACTAGGAAAACAATATAGGAATCCTGATAGGATTAGGAAACCTAATGAGACACGAACAAAGATTGAAATAAAAAGAAAACCAAAACAAACAAGGAAATAGTTAAATTAGCAAGAAATTAGAATGAAAATAGGATTAGAAAAGTCAAACCAAAATTTGAAAAAGAGTAGGAAACCAATCCTTGCTTGTTTTGGAAGGATGCTTAAACTTGGTTAAACTCCTTGTAGAATGTTGAAATCTTTGATTCTCCTTGTATAATCTTGAAAATCGGCTTCTTTCCTTGTCCTTTTCACTCTAGGAACTAAATAACTTCTATAAATACACCAAAAAGTCAGATTTCAATACTTTTTACTTCTTTTTCTTTTTGGACAAATTTTCCTTCTTTTTTTTTTTTTTTTTTTTTTGCTTTTCTTTTATATTCTAATTTTCGTTTTTTTTCTTCTCTTTATTTTTTTTTTAATAATTATAGCAACAAATTGAAAGGAAAATTGACAAACAAATTGAAGATCAAATACAAGAAGCCAAACTAAATTTGAAGTCTTCAAGCTTGGGTGAGTCCTCCCTTCTTTCTTCTTGAATTCAAATTAGTTCCCTAAGTAAGTATGGTTTTGACCTTCCAACAAAACAAGGAATAGAAATACGAATAGGATAGGAAACAAAGAGACGAACGAAAATAACACACGAATCAAAGAAGGTAAAATGATTTTTTTTTTTTTTTATTTTCATACTTGAAACATGAACAAACAGAGTTAACAAGATGAAACCAAAGGAATTTAACAAACACGAAAATAAGAAACACAAACAAAATTGGATAATACAAATGAAATGGAAAGATATAACCTGATTTAGAGCCTAAACTCTGATAGCAAACTAATACGAACTCCAAGTATATTAAACTTGAGACCCAATTATCTTTATACTTGGAAGCAACTCCTTGGAAAGCTAAATCAAGTTTTCCCCAAGTCCGCAACCCAAATCTAACCCACGATAGAGCACCTTGGAATATGATCACCTTTGGATAATTATCTCTGCGACACAATAGCAAATTGTGAAAGAGAACCTTGGAATAAATACACACAAAGTAATTAGCTTTGATTGTATGAGCTTGATTCAAGCAAGAATCAAAATCAAGAGATCACACTCTTAAGAAAACTAAATTTTATTAATCATAACATTACTTCTTTTTACACAAATGGTTGAGTTTATATAGAGACCCAACCCTAAATTAGAATTAACTATGGAATACGAAATCTTCCTAAACAAGGATTAAAGACTCCTAATTACAAACTAATTCCTAAATAATAACTAAGCTAGAACTAAATTCTAAAATAAGCTTGGAATCCTTCCTATACTAGAGAAGCTATTTCCTAACTATAAACTAAAATCTAATTAATTAAAGTATAAAATTCGGATGGGCCTTTAACCTAACATAAAATAGGCCCAAAACTAATTAAAACATGAAAATAAAGTAGTTTAAACAACTCTTAGGCTATATACATAATATAAGCAGCCTAAACACTAAATAAAACATGATAAATTGAATTTAAAAAGCCCAAATATGGAGGGTCCAATTTGAATGAAGAATGGCAGCCTTGTAAACAATTGAATAGATTAGGCCCAAGCAAATTGGAATGTAATTTGGCTTCTTCATCTTGACATTAGGCTTGAATAGATTGATTAAGCCCTTGAAGCTTCCTTGAATACAATTAGATCCATATGCAAAGCTCATGATCCAAATATCTTTGATTGGTTTATAGGAAACTTCATATAACCTTATTTTCTTCTTGAATGATCCATCAATCATGCACAATGGTTGTATTGCATGCCTTTGTAAGCTATCTTGATAGAAATGACAACCTTGAAGAACCTTCTTGAAATCTTTATCATGCATGTATTTGTGAATTTCTTGTAAGGTATATGGATTCTCATCAGCTTCCCGGTGAACGGGCCTCGAAGGGGCTTCACCGACATCATATATATGCCAAGCACCCTTTGAGTGCTCTGAATTCTAAAGAAGCATTGGAAGAGATGGGTTGTGGGATAAATACCATGGCCAAAGCACATAACTTTGAAAAGGTGTATGTCCCTTATCAAGTTAAGAGTTAGTATCATGGGATTCACTTAGAAATGTACGAAGTACTCCTTTTTGAACCTAGTAGGTGGAAAGAGTTGACCAACCTCTAGTTGGTGGTAAAAGATAACACAATGCATGTTATCTTTAGGAAGAGCAGTCTTTGGAATGCTGGAATAAATCATCCTATGAGACTCAGGATATCGAAATAGGAATTGATTATTGTTGTCTATGTTCTCGTTAAAGGTGAGGAACTCAATAGTCTTACCAAGGGGCATGATTGCCCCTCATTCCTTCTGCAGGACCTTTTGGTATTGGGCAGAGCTGACTTAGTCTCTCTTAGGAATAGCCCCTTTCCTTGGTGCCATTCTTGAAATAAGAAATGAAACTAAAGAAAATGAAGATAAGAAGAAATATAAAAAGAGCAAGGAAACAAGAAGTAAAAACTCAGAGAAGACAAGGAAAAAAATAGGAGCTCTAAAGTGAGGAGCTAAAAGCTATATATAAGAGAGAGCCTCCTCGCTAATCGTCATTCCATAATTGTGGAGATTTAAAAGGCAATTTAAATTTGAAAAATCCCTTGGAAAATCATACCGATTACAATGACAAGTGGAAACATGCACAAATAAAGAGACATGTATTTAATGCATGGTTCTATCAGCCATCCATGCATTAAATGACTCTGAGACAGCTGACCTACCCCACATGGGACATTCTAGCCATTCAAATTGCTCCAACCAACTGAAGGCTTTTAACCAATTAGAGCGCCTCGATTAGACAAAGCCCATTCATTAAGCACAAGTCTTTGCACATGCAAAGCCAACAACACAAGCACAAAGGCTCTCATATTGGCAAAGCTAAACAAAGGAAGCAATATTTCATCTAAGACTTTGTCCTCGACTCTCACCTCAGCAAAATAGGAAGGCCTCTAATGAGGGAAAAAAAATAGCCCAAGGATTATTAAACCCAAAGGAAGTCTAAACCCCAACTTCGCTTGAGTCCTCTAGCCCTTTCAAATTGACTAAAGCCCATTAAGGTAAGCCCAAAGAAGATAGCTTACCCTTCCTCAGAAGCAAAGTGAAGGGAACCTTGCCTCTTACTTCAACCACAGGTAACTTACTCAGGAACCTACTTTATATGGTTGAGGTTCTGTTGTACAAACATCACTATCATGTGTCAACAAAGGCCTTTGATCATGTGGCATGCTCCTGGACCCTAATACTACCAGTCACCTACCATGTCTCAAAAGACAAACTCTTAGTCCATGCTTCTACCATCTTTATACTGACCACACTAATCAGGAGCATGCTATATCAGGGAATATTCTCTCTCTTTGAAAAAGGTCACAAACACTTGTTCCATCCACGTACCATACAAAAAAGAAGGATCAACACATAATTTAGGTAGTTTGAATGTTGCATCTCTTCATCTCCTTCTCTCACTAAAATCCCCTAACCAGAGAAGAAAAACCTTCTTTCTCTGATTGCCGGCAAATGATATACTGATTTAAGCGTCAAAGGCTCTTTCTTAACCTTTATTTTGTCTTTATAGGCTTCCAACATCTAAGCTCAATCTTAGAGATCCAGTCCAAATATCATTTGGTCAGTCTAGCTCCTATCAAGTATATTATTTTTTATTACCTTTTGTTGACTTATTCATTCACTCAAGTCTTTTTTTTTTTTTAATCCTTTCATGGTTATTTTTCTTATTTAGGCAAATGATAAATCAATGCACTCAATAAAAAACATAAAAATTGTGTTTATACACCATCTCTTTCCTATCTTTCTTTCTTCTAAATAATCCTTAAAATATAATAATTTTACAACATAGTCAATTAAATTCAAAATTCAAATATAGAAAATATTATAGCACTCTTTTATAATTATATCTTTTATAATATATTTTTTTATTTTGTTTGTTATCTATACTACAATTGCTTAACATATTGCTTGTAATCAATATATAATGAAAAAAGAACGAGAAGCTATAAATGACATATATTTTTCAAAACTATAAACTGAATCTATTCACTCTTCAATAAATCAAATGTAAATAACTAAATATAGAAAATTCAGCACTTCGTTTTCATCTTCAAACATGAAAATATCCATGTATTAATCACTTCTGCAACTATTTACAGTCTCTACAACTATTTGTGAATCCTTAATTTTGCATCCTTATAATTCAGCCACAACTTGATACCTGCTACGATTAGTGTGCTATGCAGACCAATACAGAAGTCCCGTTAGCTAGTTAGCAGACAGAGGTCAAGGAGGCAACCCCCAGTTGAAAGAATAGATTTCCTTAAATTTGCACCTTCAAATAACTGACACTCAAACCTATATAATCAAACTGGATTTAAATCAGATCAAAAACAGGCCAAAATTGGCCAAAGCAAGATAGAATTGGGTCGAATCGAGATTTGGCGCAAATAGGGTTGGACTGAGCAATGGCAATATGGTGCCGACCGGTGTGCCATAGCTGCTCATGCAGCCAGTGCACCTCTAGTGTTGCTGGCCTTCCTTCTTTCTTGTTTTACCCTTAGATTTTTTCCTATAGATAGAGGTCCACTCCCAGTCATTTGACATACAGTTTCAAATACAAAATCCCCAATTTCTATCATATATTTTGGTTCTCTTTGTGTTTTAACTCTTTTTGTACAAGGTTCATCTTATGATATCTCAATCAAATGTAGAGTTTAAATCTGGTGCAAGAAGAAAGTGCAAAGCTAACGTATATATATATATATTTTTTTTTGAGATTTCTTAAATCAGATCTGTAATTTTCTGTTATATCTTTCTTAAGTCTAAAACTAAAAAAATCTAAAATTGTTAATTTTAAATCTGAACTAAATTAATAAATCAAATTAATCTTTTCTAAAACCTCTCATTCATAAAAAGGAAGAATTGCATGAAATTTTATTCTCATTCAAAGAGATACGCAAGCATGCTAACCTTTTAGGCATCAATTTGAAAATATTTTTAAAAATAATTTTCCCTTTGCTTCATCTTTCTTTAATGAGATTATTTCTATTTTTTATTTTTTTTTTTACGTATAATTGTATTGCTTCTTTCGTGCTAATTTCTTTTTGATTTGTTAATTCTTGCAATTAGTTTGAGAAATGAGTAGTACTCATAAAGGTTAAAAAAAAGATCCTCTCACTTATTTATTTTTAATCCATTTTGGTTTATAATAATTCTTAAGTAGATTTTATTTTGTTTATAAATTTTATTTTGTTTATTGCTTTATAACTATTATGCATTGCACGAATATTATTGCTCAAGCATCATTTTTATTTCTGTTCATATATTATGTAAACTATTCATAAAATTTATTTTAAATCATTTTGTATTAAATTTGCCAAACTTATCTTTTTTTAAATAAACCAAAAATCTAGTCCTTGAATTTCTTTTTGTAATCGACTAGTACACTTTTTCTATTGGGATACAATTGAAATCATTTAATTAGATTTTTATCTTAACTTTTTTTCCAAATAAAAATAAAATTAAAATAACGATTCTAACATCTTTTCAAAATCAATCTATCTGAATTCAAGAATTCTATCGCAAATTCAAATCCAAATGAACATTTCGAACCCTTTCAACAGATCGAACCAATGTTCAAGCGAAGTCTCACACTATCATACTTATAAGGAACAGTCAACTAATTAATTCAAAAACAGTTACAATAAGCCATAGCTCATAATAAAATGCTTTGGCGGACCTTGAGACATTCCAAATTTTCAACTATTTTGAAGGCAGATCCCAATCGAGTTCAAAATCCATTTAAATTGCTCATCTAATATTTGCAGTTCAAACAAAAATAAGAAATTCAACTCTCTTTAGCAACACTTATTGCTGCGAAAAGGTAGTCCCTGATTGATGAAACTACCAAATGCCTATTGAGAGAGAGGTACAGAAGCATTCTTCAATACTGAAATAGCATATTATAACATTATTGAATGGGATATGTTAGTTAATTAGTTTAAATAAGGAATTTCACAAAATTAACCGTTTCAAGCTATAAGCAGGATTTTTAGTGTAACTGCAACTTTGGATAAGGAAAAATTCCATCTTCTCTAATCACAAGCATGCTTTGGTAGCTGAATACCAGTGCAGGGATTTAAACAAGAAATAAACAAAATATAATTGCCCCAAGTGGTGGTGTTAGGATCATCATATGCTATCAAACAGAAACCCCTAGTTCAGAAATCTTCATGATCCGTTTGTCTAGTACAGTCCTATGTTGCTTCAAAGCTGATCCCATGGAAGCAACCTAATCAATGCAAAAGAGAGACAGAGCACCTTCGATAAACTTATCCATTGCAAGGACATCTAAAATTGTCAAGACAAGACAAACAATGTTTCATTTACCTCAGCTCGAAGTTTCAAAGCCTCCCTTCCAGGGATCTCTCGTAGCCCATCCATCAAATCTAACACAAGCAAAACAAAATGGGACTATCAATGCCAGAGTTCCTTTCAAAACCAGCTTCAGTTTATTCGTTGATAAATTCATAAAGTTTATGAGTGCAGCAAACTTAAATTGAAACTCAGCGTTTTTTTTTTTTTTTTTTTTTTTGTAAATGCCATATAGTGGTGGATAGCTAACAAGTCACAAAGGAATCTTAGCCATTGCCTATCTTCTATTATGATTCTTTCAGTGGAAAATGTCAATGCAAAACATTCCATCACCGACCATAAACAGTATAAGAACATGATATAGTGAAGCTGCAGAGTTCTTCAAAGCGAAGATATTTCAATTATTTTACTTTAGATTACTTCTATCACATTCATATCCTTTTGTTGGATTGAATCACGAATAGAGATAAGAATCATGAATGTAAAAGAAACTTTAAAATGGATTTAAAATACCCAATAAAAAGATGCAATTTCATATACAATACTGGTTCCTTTTTTCTTTTAATTATTTATTATATTCCAAATCATTATTTATATGATTTGAAATAAAATCTCACAGTAAAATTCTTGGTTTTCAAATTTTCTATCCAAAAGCAATATGAAGTTGAAAGGCTTCACAAGTCCACATGTTTAAGAAAACAAAAGGCATTAATGCAACAATAATCCATATAGGCTCTTGTTTCTATGACTCCATCGCATTATCAACAAGAATAAGGGAAACAGGAAAAAATCGAGCATCCATACCTGCTACTTGGTTTTCAACCTTGTAAACTGATTTAGCAAGTCGTTGAATTTGGCTTCCAGCATCCCTACATAAGTAACTTCGAGTAAACAAACTGAGAAAGCAGGCAACACATAGCAGAATTAAAAATAACTCAAAATCACTTTACAAGAGCTCATTATGGCCATGTTTCATATCCTTTTCAGCAAGAGATGCCCTTTCAATTAATTTTCTGCTTTCCTTCTTCATTAAATCTACAGAGAGGTTCAACTCCTTTACATTCTTTTCAGCTTTAAGAAATTTTGCCTGAACATATAAGAACAGATGACCACCTATCAGACATACAAGCATGTCTTTAATGATAAATGTCAAATAAAAACTAGGATCAGAGAATTTAGATTTTCTGCGGTAAAGAAGTTGAATTGGCAGTTCATATGCCCATATATGTGCAAACATCTCAATCACAGATGCACAGGACAGTAATCTTCAGTAGGATGGACACTGAACAGATGACTTACCTCCTCACTTTGAAGTCGACCGAATGTATGACGGAACAAAAACCTTCGTGGGCCTGTGAACAGATCCTTGAGTATCAGACTATCGGTTTTCAGTTCACATTAAATGCAGAAGAAAAAAATAATAATCAATCTTCTTTTAAGCAATTAAATAGTTGAATTTCATTTTAGTTGTAGAAAAAAAGGCAAAGACATGAATCAAATATTCTGCTAAACAAACATATGCTATATATCCACAATTGAAGAATCAAGCTCAATATGTAATGCATCCCTCTAATATTTGGGGGAGGTTATTGTGCCTTGAAGAAATACCTTATATCATATTGCCCTAAACTATCCAATCAAGATTACGAGTGACAAAGTGATGCAGGAGCATCCAGAATACAGAGAACAGAATTCCTAGTTCACTTTGGTTTTGAATTAAGTTTTCCTTATTTGTTTAGTTTTGTTATTTCAGTTTTGTTTTAGTATTTCAGTTTGTTTAGTTTTCTTTTCCATCTTTATTTAGGATTCTTAATAAGTCCTTTATTTTGGTTAGGATTACTTCTTTTCAGTTTAGGATTAGGATTCTATCCTAAGTAGTATAAGTAGGGCTGTTATCATACAACATTGTATGATTCATTATTATTATTTCAGAATTTTAATAGAGGTTTTCTTTAAACCCTAAATATCTTGTTCCAACCACAATCACTATCTAATCTAGCCCTAATTGTTGAGATCTAATTGCCCTAAACCTTTCTCCTGCGTCACAAAGGAAATGCAGATAACCAATGATAATGGCATAGTCTCCTGTTCCATTACAGGAAAGATAGTCTACTGTATTTCCCCCACCTAAAAGGTGAGAAGAAAATACATTATTATAATAATTATGGTGCTAGTAGGAAAGATAGTCTACTGTATTTCCCCCACCTAAAAGATGAGAAGAAATTCATTAGTATGATAATTATGGTACTCGTATGACCATTCAAGTGGGTTCCAGAAAGTCGTCTCCTTATTCCTTAAATAAGTTAAATGAATGAAATGGGATCTCAGAACCTTTTTGTAGTTGGTGTCTCAGTGAAAAAGACCAATTCTAAACAAGGCACCTAATTGCTCCCTGCCAGCATTAAAGTTCCCATTCAGTGCAATGCTAATAGCAATTTTGCTTTAGTCATCTAAATAACCTTTTTCACATAGATCAAACTCTGGTTATTTATTGAAAATCAAATACTAATGGACAAACAATAAAATTAGCATGATTAAGCACAAATAACTATGATGAAGTAAAATTAAATTGGGCTGGACTTGAAAGTGTTCATATCTAGATCTCTAAAAGAGTTTAAATCTGGATCTCCAAAGAAATTTAGTCATATCCTGACATAAACAAGAGTTCATTAATACCTCGCATAAGAAGGAGACCAGCAGTTACAGCAACCCCTATAGTCTCAATTGGGTGTTCCCTTGCACTCATCAGCTCATCTGAAGAAGGAATTTAGCAAAACAGTAAACTTTTGATTAAAGTCATCACTTTCAATCATAATAATTTCCAAATGGCTTTGTTACACGAACAAACGTATTATTTATCGCAAGCTGAAGGTTTTGTTAAGCATGTTGATGATGGGTCATTTCCCACAATTTGAATCTCTCAGGTAATAGGGTTAATACATTGAGTCGGAGGACCAGAATCCAACCTCCAAAAGCAAAATCCTTTTTAAGGTTGTCAAATAATCCATGGAATTAATCACACACACACACACACACATATATATAAGTTATCACCTTTAACTTTGTTGACAAAAGCATCTTCATAAATTTTGAACTGGGAAATAGCTCTTGGCGTATAATCCTGTGGAATTGTGATGTTTCTTTTAGAACATAATAATAATAATAATAAACTACAAAGACATCAATTGTACTATGACATGATCAGAATAGTAATACCCAGAAGCTGAAATTGAAATCAATCAATCAAAGAGATATTAAGATTAATTAATAAATTCATAAAAAGAAGCCAATTACCTGCAAAGAGCGAAGATGGGAAGATGAATTTTGTTGAAAGGAACGAGCGGAACGAATGGCTGAGTCCTTAGATTGAATGACAGTACGCTGCAGATCTTCTACCCAATTTTCACTTCCTTTTCCATTGCTTCTTTCTTCTTCTCCTTCTGTCATCGTTCCTTCAACACTCCCTAAAATCAATATGCTCTGCTTCTGCTTCCCCACCCTCGCCTATCCCTTTTTGAAAAACATGCGCTCTCTCTCTCTCTCTCTCTCTCTCTCTCTATATATAGTATTAACACTTAATTAAAAATTTGTCATTAGCATTTTTTTTTAAAGTTAATTTTTAATTATGTAAAAATAAATAAAAAAAAATACACAATGATGAAATAATAAATTTGAATAAAAAAATAAAAATAAATAAATAAACCTAACATGTTAATCATGTAACACCATTTATGATAACATAAACTTTATCTTATATACGGTAAATTAACACATTTAGTATTTGAACTTGACAAAATTGGTCGATTGGATGTGTGAATTTGTAAAATACTTTCAATACAGTATATTTTCCTAGTTTCTTACTGTTAACCTTGTATTTGAACTTGATGTGGATTAGTTGATTGACATGGTATTTTATCATTAGTTGTATTAATGTGGCATGATGCTTACGTGGATGCATACGTGGGATGGCAATAGAAAGAAATGAGGGCCCAATGTTAAAAAAAAATCCCCAAATTCATTTAAATGAGGGATTTCTTCATTTGATATTCTCTTCTTCATCTCATCACTGATTTCTTTCTTTCATCTCTGATTTCTGTCTATAATCTACCACTTCGTTGATCTTTGTCTCAAATTTTCTCATCTGAACACGATTTAATGGAAGAATTCAATGGTTTATGCAAATGCATGAAGAGGTGTAAACTGAGAACTTCATGGATGACCAAAAATCCATGAAGGAGATTTTAAGTTGTGAAGTAGGCGAGTACAATGGAGGATACGATACTTTCAAATGGGTTGATCTAGAGACTTGTGGTAGGGGGAAGAGAATAATTCCTAGGTTACTTAACAAGTTGACAAAAGTTGAGGCTCACATGGATAGGTGCAAGAGAAGAGAGAAGTGACTATAGGCATACCTAATTTTGTCCATTGTGGTTATGATTTTCAAGAAATAGCACTGTAGGTTTTAGTAATGCAATTTAAAATAGGGCAATATAATCTGGCTTTTTGGTTTATGCAGTATGAATGGTATGTGTTGACTGTGGCTAAATGTCTGAATTAAAGATGAAAATCTTAATTCAATTATGTAATGATGGATGTAATTGGCAGTATTTTTATAAGTAAAAGATATATTTCTTTGTTGGTAATCTAAGTGTGTAGTATTCTCTGTAATTGATTTTGATTTGCTGTAGTACTATTATATGCATACCAAGTGTTTGATGAAATGTCTGAATGAGGTAAAAATGATTAATTTGAGACTTGTCACCAACTTGAATGCATATTACAGTAAACTCATAAACACTACACATGCATGATATGGCTCCACCAAAACATATCACCAAAATTACAAGTTTAATCACAAACAAAAGGATCAAAATTCAGACATTTAATTGCCTCATTTCTGTAAAAGAAAAATATATTAACATTAATCAAAATGTGTCAAACTTCCAATTAAAATTGTTTTCCCATCTACTCATCTAGTACATGAACCACAAGATGTTTTCTAACAACTACAAAGTACATATTGAAGCTAACAAAATAGCACTATATCTTGCATTAGACATAATACAATAAGGAAAACATCTACTGTATAGTATCCTATATCAATTTTGCCCTCTTGTAGTTGATTCTTGTGTTAAATCTGGGCATGATAACTCTATCTTACCCCTTCTTCCAATATGGCTCTTTTGTTTCTTGTTGGTTGCCCCCTTATCTTCATTGCTTGAATCCATTTTCCTTTTCTTGCTACCACCACCTTCAATTTTATTCTTTTTCTTTTGCTTATTCTCCTACAACATACAATGAAATTGTTATTACAATTGAACAAATTTTTTATTTGTAATACCAAAGTAATTTTAAATATACAAAATTTTTACCTCAATTGAAGTGGTGTGATAAATTACTTTCCCCATTTTTTGAATCCTTACTTTCTTCCAATCATAAATGATGGCTTTGGTTCATTTCCCGTCCTCACTAAGCCCTCATTATATATGACACTCTGAGAGGTAATCTTAGGCTATATATACCATGTATGCAAACCCCAATCAATAATTCACCCTGGATAAATTTAAAGTGTTTGATAAGAGAAATGAAATGAGCAAAAAATTACATTGATTTCTACAACTCCTATCTTTGTATTTGTGTAGATACCATATCATGTAGGAGGCTATTGCACAATCCCATATATGTGTTTAGGTGTCTTTAATCTCCTAGGACAAAAAACTTTGCCACTGTATCTATGTGGGCTTCTAAAAATTTCAGGTAGTACACTGTCATTAGTGTTCTCAATGTGTTGTTGTATGGGTGGACTGTGTGCACTGCTGATTCCTTCTTGAACTTGTATAACCACTGGCTATATATTTTTAATAACTAAAGAAAGTAAGTATCTATTAGTCCAAAATAATATTGCATGGTTTTAAATATAATTTATTACCTGAGATTGACTTTAGGATCTTGTGCACATAATTATGTTTGGCAGTGAAGCGCTTTGATTCCAAAATTGATTTGAATTGATTATTGTGAGGTCTCACCCGAACACCGGCCTGATCCGCTAGAGGGAATTGGGATGCTCATTCGAGTTTAGACTCATGATGGAACCCTCGAGTTTGGATTGGTTGATTTTTGAAAATGATTTTGAGAGTCGCCACCCTAATTTATTTTTAAATGGAAAAATTAAGAAAACACCTAATTGACTCTAATTCATTAATTTTCAATTAATTACCCAAAGATAAAATCACTAGTCTCGAACCAAGTTGAGTTTGGGGACTACGTTTTTTGTTTTAAATAATCTAAATTTAGCTCTTAAGTTTAATTTGACTTTAGAAAAATTGATTTCATGAATGACATTTATAAGATGATATTAAAGAAAATACATGAATATGACATAACATGAATGCATGGTATACGGAGGATTAGTCAAACAATTAAAGTAAATATTCACAAATTACATTAATTAAAAAGGGGAAAGAAGATTGATTATGATTTGGATTTATATTCCAAACGTGCCTATGTACGTCATTGAATAGGGATCAAAACCTATATAGTTTATTCCACGATTAAGTGGAGAGGTCTAGGAGTTGATTGGATTGATTAATTTTATTTGAGTTTAAAAAGAAAAGGCTGATATCTTTGTTTTTTATGGGCAAAGAGTTTTACCGGACCAAAATTCCATTTTATCGGGATTGGGTAATTGGATGGATTGGGAGATTAATTAATTAATTAAAATGATTAGTTAACTAATTAATATGATGAAAAAGATGAATTGATTAATTAATTAAAAAGATTAATTAATTAATTTGGAGAAAGGATGGATTAAGGAAAATGATTAATTTGATTTTTAAAAAGTGATTAATTAATTAATTAAAAAGATTAATTAATTAATTAAAAAAGAGTTTTAGTTAATTAAAAAGATTAATTAACTTAGTTAGGGTGAGAAAATTAATTAATTAATTAAAGAGTAGAGGGAGGGAGAAGAAGAAGAAAAGTAAATAGATAGCCATTAATATCAACTTTGCAGTGTGTTGGAATGAAAGATGGAGGGCCTATTTATAGGCAAAGGGAGATGAGGGTAGTTTAGATAGTGAAAATGTGAAAATACCAAAAGGGTAGGGCTGAAAAAATGATAAAAAAAATCATATTGGGGACATTTTGGGAATAAAAAAAGAGTTGTGGGCACCACGCCATCAGAGGGGGTGGCGTGCCATCAGAGCAGCTGGTGGCACCTGGCATTTTTTTTTTTTTTTTAAAGATTGGTTGTTAGTTTGGGGTTTAGAAAATTTTGGATGTCTGATAGCAATATAATTGAAGGCTAAAAAAAAATTTCTTTTGGGGGCACTGCCAGTTGAAATTTTGTTTTTTGCTTAGGTCAGATTTTGAGACTTACAGGTCAATTTTTAAGAGTTTTAGAGTTTAGAAAATTCATTGTTTAGTTTCGATAGACTCAAAATTAATTTTAGAATAATTAAACAGTCAGTCTGAGAAAAGATCTTGTCAGTTTTAGAAAAATATTGTCTGATACAAAAGGTTCAGTCAAGGTAGAAAAAGTATCAGTGACTGAAAATTAAGTATGCTTATACTAATATGACTAAAAGTCCATTTTTTGCTCTGGGGGTGCTGCCCTCTTGACCCCTGCATGCTAATCAGCTAGCGGGATCACTGTACTGGCTCTACGTATCTCACTGATATTAGCATATGTCAAGCTGCGGCTGGATGATAAAGTGTAAAATTAAGGGTTCACAGCTGCTCTCTCATCAGAATTGTCTTGTCATAGGACAATTCTAATGATAGTGAACCCAAAAGAAGGGGTGGTACAAGGAACTAAAGTGATGTCTAGGTCAGTGCATAGACATGTTTAGGTGGAAAACATAATTGAAAAAGGAAGATGGTAAAAAAAATCACAATGATGTTTAAGCAATCGTTACTAAACATTTATAGGGGGGGGGGAGAAGTGGGAAGTGGGGCTGATGAATAGAAGTAAGAAAATGGACCAAAGGTATATGTAAGCTAGTGGCTAGATATTTGTGGGTGAATTAATGGATTTGGATAAAAGATGTGAAAAGTGGATCCATATAAATGTCTAGGTGATCATTTCCAGACGTTTATGTATAAAATTGATGGATTTGGATAAAAGAGATGAAAAAAGGAACCACATTAATGTTTAGGCAATCGTTTCTAAATATTTATGGGTGTAGTTGATGGATTTAGATAAAAGAGATGGAGAAAGGAATCACATGGATATCTAGGTGATAATTTCTAAATATTTGTGGGTGCAATTGATGGATTTGGATAAAAGAGATAGAGAAAGGAACCATATGGATGTCTAAGTGATAGTTTATAGACATTTACGGGTGGAATTGATAGATTTGGATAAAACATGAGATTTGGATAAAACATGATTTAGTGAAAGGAGAGTCTCAGCCTATGGCTAGTCTACTTGAGAGATTCTAACAAGATTTTGGTAAAAGAAGAGCCTCGACCTATGGCGAGTCGACTCAACAGATTTTGGAAAGATTTTAGTAAAGGAAGAGCCTCGGCCTATAGCAATTGGCTTAAGAGATTTTGACAAGATTTTGGTTGTGTCAAATAAACATGGGCTTTTAAATATGAGGGGTTGGGCCTCTCAAAAGGCTCAAATGAACTTTGCTGGGAGTAAGGGGACTCTAGAAGTCATAATTCATTGATTAGATTTGGAAATGTATCATTTAGCTTCAAAGAGATATTGGTCAGCTTTAAGAGGTATCGGTTAGCTTTAAGGAAGTACTAGTTAGCTTTAGGAGATGTTAATGAGGCTATTGGCTTAGCTTATGCATGACAGTGCATGATTACAAATGATTGCATAGATGTTGGTGCACAGATGATGCATGTTTATATATGCATGTTTCATAATTCATGGACCTTTTGCTTGACTTTTATGTCATACATGATTTGTGATGACGCCTATAATGGATGATTGCATAGATGCATAAGGATGGATTCATGCATTTGCTTTGTGAATGTAATTTTTTCATATGACTTTTGCATTCGTGGAGCTATGTATTTGTGGACTAAGAAACTCAACAAAGTTGAGGAACTCAACTTAGGTTGATATGGAATAGTTGCCATGCTGGCATTACAAGGAGTTCAAGTGGATTGAGATTTTTCTAAGGGCGCTTTAAGTTTTGGGATTCGATGGCCTGCGGTTTTTGTTTTGGTGCTGCTAAAGAGGAGTTGTATCCCACCTTTAGAAAGTTCAATGTTATGGCTTGGCTATGACTCCGAGACAACATCCGTGGTGCAAGAGTTCAAAGTTTAGCATTTTCTATATTTTTTGGACTTACCTCAAGATGTCGTAGGCCAAATGGTGGTTGGTGATGGTCAAGTGAATTTGACCGTAGTGATTGAGAAGTTCTATGATCCTGATGATCAAGGAGATATGAGGGTGTGGAGACTCAAGATGAAGGCCTTAGTTTTTTATTTGAGAATCAAATACAGGTTTGTTGATTGGAGTAATGCTAGAGTGGTAGATGAAATAGAGACATTTTGTGGTTAAAGCCTGTGAATCCTCAAATTTGCATCGCCTGATCCGGCTGTAGCTTGACACCTACTAAGAATAGGGCGCTACGCATACGGCAGTCCCGCTAGCCGGTTAGCGGGCAGGGGTCAAGAGGGCAGCACCCCGTCGAAAAATAAATTTTCTAAATCTTTCCACCTCCAATCGACCGTCTTTCAGTTACGAACCCACAAGATCA